>JAPVLO010001239.1:0-130185 GCA_027257055.1 Cephalopachus bancanus | reverse complement strand
TGTTTGATTTACCTTATTTCTTTTCTGGTTGTGAGAATCCCAGAAGCTAGTGGCAAGATGGGTCTTGCTTGGAAATGTAGATGTCAATGATAAATAAGCATTTGTTTTAGTCCACTGAGATTTGGGTTGGATTTTTACTGTTGCATATCCCTGCATATCCTGACATACAGTTTTTGTAGCAAAACAGGTGCTTTTATTTCAGGCCACACTTTGCTTTTGTTTAAGAGACAGTGAATGTGTAATTACAACCTTTTTTTTTTTTAGTTAGAAAGCAGGATCTATTGAGAGGGTAGAGAATCTCCCTCTGGGACGAGGACCCAAAGAGGTTCCCCCTAATTACATGCTTAAAAGGATGGTTAGGCTAACAAGGTTTAGCCTCTTTTTTTACTCTCCATTACATTAAATTGATTTGTAAAATCTTCCTTTTCAGTATTTATATTGTGTTACTTAAAAGCAGTAACGATAGAGAATTTTCATTACAAGAAATATTTTTTTGTTCACCATCTTAAGAAAATTCTGTTTATTTATTTATTTTTGCCATATAAAGTAATTGCTTTTCCTCCCATCTGTCTACTAAGGGAAAAAGAGTTTTTTAATGAGAAAGAGTAGAACAATTATGATAAACAAGGAACTGAATTCCAAGATTGTTGAAAAGATAGTGAAAGGGCACCTGGGCATTTTGAACAAGTTCGAGTTCCCAAGTTGAGGCTTGAAAAGCCTCACTTTTGAAAAGTATCACTGCAAAGGAATGGTCAGGTTTCCACACCACTGAGAGGTGGAAAGCAGACACTGTAATACTGTTGTAATAGTTATTTATTTCTTCCTTTCTTTCTTCTCCCCTTTTTTGTGACTTAAGGAGATGGTGGTAGAGAGGTTCCCCCATGAGCAGATTATATTTCCCTGTCTGTCTGTTGCAGAGATTCCTATGTATGTTTCTCACCCATTCAGGGCTCAGTTACCCTCGGGTTGTTTCCCATCAGTTTCCCAGTGAAATCCTGATCTTTAAAAATTTTTGTCTTTATGGGGGGCACAGCCACTTAAATATAGTTATTATAGGTAAGGCCACTGCTGGATTGCAAGGGTCACAAAGCAAAAATCTTGTCTTCCTGCTTTCATTTCCTGTAATATGGAACTGCTTTTATAGTCATATACCCTGCACCAGGACACATGCAGATTATTCAGATGTTTGTTCTATTACATGTTCTCTTTACCCAATGGCAGGCATAGTTATCTTTTAAACCTGCATGTAAGGGAAGTTAATAGAACTCTCAAAATTTTTTCTATAGATAGCATGCATTGAGAGGATCCATTCTTTGTGGGCCTAATGCCTACTCTCCACAGTTAAGTGAATATCAGAAAGAAACGTCTGGCCTAATTTATCTTCAGGCATAATTTCATAATGCTGATTAGCAACCTCTAGGAAGAATCTCAGTAAGATTTGATGTGAGCACTAATTTAGAGTTGGCTAATAGGTAACTTCTACTTTGTTTTCCTTTTTTCTTTTTTTTTTTTTGAGTTGGAGTCTCACTCTGTCGCCCAGACTGGAGTGCAGTGGCCGCTCCCGGCCACCGCAACTTCGACCTGCTGGGCTCCGGCTATCCTTCCATCTCAGCCTTCCGAGTAGCCGGAATTACAGGCATGCGCTACCACGCCTGACTGATTTTTTGATTTATTGTAGAGATGAGGTCTCGCTGCCTAGGCGGGTCTCGAACCCGTGAGTTCAGGCGATCCACTCACCTCAGCCTCCCAAAGGCGCGGGATTACAGGCTGAGCCACCGAGCCCGGCACTGTTTACCTTTTTTCAAAAGGATAGATAACGTGTCAAAGTTAATCATTTTTTCTATTCTGACATTAAAGTGTGATATTATAGTGTAATAAGGTCCCAGACTGCTTGTACTCTGAACTCAATTTGTGAATTTGGGACTGAGGAGAGTTAGAAAGCAATAGAAACTCACTGAGTTCATAAAGCATCTTTTGTTAGCAAAAGTAAGTTTTCATATTTTGTGGCCTTCATAAAAAGATCCCCTATTTCAGACCAACATACATTGACTGTTTGAAACCAATTCTGCTTGCTTCATGCCCTCATAAATGTGCCTTGATTCCTCTAGTACATGGTGTAAGAAGCAGAACCAGAAGGAGGGGGCATGATGGAGAGGGCTGGAAAACTTGACAAATATTAAGGTGGGTAGTATGTTAAGAAGCACATAAAAATATTTGCTTCATGAATTCGTTTAGCATAAATCTTAATGCAGATATTTTAATTATATCATAATTACTTCAGTACAATAAATCAGAGTGGGAGATCTTAGACTTGATTTTTAGAATAAGCCATTATGGTAGATTTTTATGCCTGACTCAAACTGGAAATGTAGGCACACATTTCATGTAAGTTTACTGGTATGTAGAAGGCCTGTGATCACATCTCTAACATCTTAGGACACGTACTTCATGTTTAAAATGTTAGGCCTCTATTTGAAGCCTGGGAATCAGGAATTTCTTCAGTTATTACCCATCAAAGTTAAGTTCTTGGCAAAGACTTTTAATACTAGAGTTACTTGTAGCTTTGCCTAGTGGGTTTCAAATGTTATAAAATGTGTAATATTTTAGATATTGGATCTGGATGGATCAAGTGCATATTCAACAAAGAAGTATACTCTATCCTATCAAAATTTTGGTTCATTAAAAATTTGGACTGCCAATGATGAAGGAGTTTTAGCAATTGCTACTTTTCTATTCATTGTCTAAAGGAATCAGATAAATTCACATCTGACATCAAAGCATTTATTACATGCATATCCTCTACCTTTTAAAAATAGCCATGAGAGGAACCAAATATGGGCTTAAAGATTAGTATAATAAATATGTTGGTCATGAACATTTGATCCTCTCACCAATTTAATGAGAAGGAGAATCTCCTGGAAGACTCTCAAACCATAAGCTGTTACAGAAGAACAGCAATTTCTGAGTAATACCTGAAAAAGAAGAATAAAAGTAGCCTGAACTATCTCACTTCTACTTCACTCTGCATGCTATTCTTATTTTCTGAGCCTGGCTCATGTTCCTAGAAACATAACTTGCAGCAAATCTCAGGATCTCATCACATGATGCATTACCAAAGCAATCAAGAAGAGTTTTCTTAAGCATTAGGCTTATGTATCCTGTAGGAGATCAAGGATTAATGTATACAACCACAACCATTCCCGCTCCAACTTTAGTAGGCAACTCTTTAATAGCTACAGGAATATGACTCTACCATTCAAACCAAAATAAGAAAGGGTATTTTTCAGAAAGGAGTAGGGAGTAGTTCAGAGAAAACAATACATTGAGTGCATCGATTTTTTTGGTCATTTGTTCTTGTTTTTATTCATTAGGCCAAGTCTTTATTAAGTACATACTATGTGCTGGGCACTGGAAATATAGCAGCAAACACACAGAAAATACCAAGATGATAACAATTACATAAGGTTTGAATTATATTATCACTACTAGAAATAGAATAGACAGGGGTTGTTTCTTTGTAGACTGGATGAACATTCTGAATGAATATGAAAGAAGACATATGGTTTAGTTCCCTTCCTTTTATTTTTATTTTATTTTTTTTGAGTTGGAGTCTAACTCTGTCACCCAGACTGGAGTGCAGTGGCCGCTCCTGGGCACTGCAGCCTCAACCTGCTGGGCTCCGGCATTCCTTCTGCCTCAGCCTTCCAAATAGCTGAGACTACAGGCGCACTCTACCATGCCAGGCTAATAATTTTTTGATTTATTGTAGAGGTGAGGTCTCACCAAGTTGACCAGGTGGGCCTCGAACCCGTGGGCTCAGGCAATTCACTCACCTCAGCCTCCTAAGGCACGGGATTACAGGCTGAGCCACCGAGCCCATCTCCTTTTATTTTAAATCTAATTCTAAGTAAAGTAGATGCTTGCCATCCTACCCCTTTCACAGTAATAAACCAGAGAAAAAGTGTCACCAGAGATGTTGATGGCATATTTTATTGTATTTCATTTTGGTGTATTTGTGTACTTGTTAAATGTTTGTTAAATCAATGAATTATTGTGGAGCTGATGTTATCCAATTGTAGTCAGGAGAAAAAAATGACTATTAACTATGACTAAGCATCATTTTTTTGTCATTCTTCAACATTTAAGAGAGTGGAGTAAAATAATTTCATTATAACAGTCATTTAAGACAGTCATCTAAAGATATATATATAAGTATAAAGATGTGGGGTACAATTTAGGGTTTGGTGTACACATATGATTATGCAGGTACCCTTGTTGATGAGGTATGTCTCTCCCTCCCCTAGCAGTTTCCCTCAACTACCAATCACACACCCTCTCCTCTGACAGTTTCACAATTCTGCCAATCCCTTTCTAGTATTAAAATTGTTCAAGGTCCACTCATGAGTGAGAATATAGGGTATTCTGTTCATTGTTTCTGTGATATGTCAGTGAGTATGATCGACTCCAGATACATCCAAGTTGCTGTCAAGTCCATATGTTTGTCCTTCTTTATGTCTGCATAATATTCCATTTTGAAAATGTACCACATTTTTTTAATGCAGTCCAGCTTGATGGGCAACATGGTTGGTTTCATGTTTTTGCTATTATGAATAGAGCTGCAACAAACATATGTGTGCAGGTATCCTTTTTTTGTAGAATGATTTGAGTTCCTCTGGGTATATTCCCAATAGGGGAAATGCTCAGTCATGTGGAAGGTCAATTTCTAGTTCTTTCAGAAATCACCACACTGTCTCCCAAAGAGGTTGTACTAGTTTGCATTCCTAACCAGCTGTGTAGAGGCATTCCTATTTGTTGCCAGCATCTGTTGCTTGTTGTTTTATTCTTGATGGCCATTCTTACTGGGATTAGGTGGTATCTTAATGTGGTGTTGACTTGCATTTCTCTGATGATGAGTGAGGCTGAGCACTTTTTCATGTGCCTGTTGGCTGCCCATATATCTTCTTTTTTTTTTTTTTTTTTGAGTTGGAGTCTCACTCTGTCACCCAGACTAAAGTGCAGTGGCCGCTGCTGGCCACTGCAGCCTCGACCTGCTGGGCTCCGGCGATCGTTCTGCCTCAGCCTTCCAAGTAGCCGGAATTACAGGCATGCGCTACCATGCCTGGCTGATTTTTTTTTTATTTATTGTAGAGATGAGGTCTCACTGCCCAGGGGGGTCTCGAACCCATGGGCTCAGGCAAGCCACTAACCTCAGCCTCCCAAAGGCACGGATTACAGGCTGAACCACCGAGCCTGGCTTGCCCATATATCTTCTTTTGAGAAGTGTCTATTCATGTCTTTTGTTCATTTTTGAAAGGGGCTGTTTGTTTGTTTCCTTCACCCCATCTGAGTTCCTTGTAGATCCTAGATGTTAGGCCTTTGTCAGATATACAGTTGGCAAATAATTTTTTCTCATTCTCTGGGCTGTCTCCCTGCTCTCTTGATGGCTTCTTTTGCTTTGCAGAAGCTCATCAGTTTGATGAGGTCCCACTTATCTATCTTATTTCTTGAGATATTGGCCTTTAGGGTTCTGAATAGGAATTGGTTTCCAGTTCCAATTTCCATAAGGCTGTCTCCTGCGTTTTCTAAGATTCTTATAGTTTGAGGTTTTACATTTAGGTCTTTGATCCATTTAGAGTTAATTTTTTTGTATGGTGATAGGTAGGAATCCTGTTTCAATCTTCTGCATGTGGTCAGCCAGTTTTCCCAGCATCATTTACTGAATAGGTTCTCCTCTTCCCAGTGGTTGTTGTTGGAGGTTTTATCAAAGATGAGTTGGTAAAGGAATTGAGGCTTTGCTTCCAGAATCTCTATCCTGGTCCATTGGTCTATGTACCTGATCTTGTACCAATACCAGGCTGTTTTGATTACTGTAACATTATAGTAAAGTTTGAAGTCTGGAAGTGTGATACCTCCTGCTTTGTTTCTTTTGCTAAGAATTGTTTTGGCTATTCGTGGTCATTTATGTTTCCATATGAATTGCTATATTGTCACTTACAGGTCTGAGAAGAATTACATGAGTAACTTAATGGGTATTGCATTGAATCTGTAGATTACCTTTAGTAGGATGGACATTTTAACAATGTTGATTTTTCCTGTTCATGATATGAAATAGTTTTCCATATGTTTGTGTCTTCTTGGATTTCTTTGAGCAGTGTTTTGTAGTTCTCATTGTAAAGGTCTTTCACTTCTCTAGTTTGGAAGATGCTGAGGTATTTCATTCTTCTGTGGCTATTGTAAAAGGGATTGTGCTTTTTATTTGTGTCTCTATCTGCTTACTGTTGATGTATAGGAATGCACGTTTATTTTGTACCCTGAGACTTTTCCAAAGTATTTAAACAGTGCAAGCAGGTTTTTGACAGATTGTGTTGAATTTTCAAGGTATAGGATTATATCATTAGCAAAGAGGGATATCTTGACTTCCTCTTTGCCTATTTGGATAACCCTAATTTCCTTCCCTTGTCTAATTGCCCAAGCTAGGACTCAGGATATATTTTATAACTAATTCTTTCTGACACATATATTAGAATGTGGTGTCATTTCAAACTTGTTTGTGGGAGTAACATTAAATAATTTTCCTGACTCAGATTGAATGATGAGTAATGTTTGCTTTGAAAGAAATTTAATCTTCCTGTATTTTATTTTCTTCACTGTTTCTATTCTTTGGGTGTGCATTTTTGCTTTGTTTTAGAGCTGATTTTAAAATTAGCTATTAACAATTATATAGTATATATATGAATGTCATATAAATTATAAAGCATATAGAAAATTCATAATGTAATTTGTGCTTCTAAATACAAAAGCATAAAAATGTATGAAATTTCCTCCTTTTATAATTTTCTACCACTCTCCTGGGTAACAATTGTTAACTGACTATTGTCACCTGGTCTGGAAGTGGGTGGGGTTTTATGGGTGCATGTACATGTATAACACATACACTTGAATTTAGGATTATAGGATTCCTGTTTACATATTGTCTTTCAACATGATTATTCTTACCACTTTCTCATAGACATATTTCCATGTCAGGGTGTATTTTCATATTTCTTACCTTATCTTTTTGTAATGATTTTATGGTATTATTTTATGGTATGTATGTATGTATTATTATTATTATTATTATTATTGTATGTATCTTCATTTATTTAACCAACTGCCTTTTAGTGTCTCTTTTTTATTATTATTGTAATTTCATATATTGCTTCATTGAACATGCAGAATGAACTGTAGATTGTTTTGTAAGAAAATTACCTAAATGAAGACTAGGTTCAATAAATTGGACTGCTTGTCTTTTGTACTTTAATAGTCCTACTAAGTTATCCTCCAAGGAAGTTTGCATCATTTGATACAAGATAGTATATTGTAACGGTAAAACGTTTGGACTAGGAGGCTGTGGGTTTGAATCCAAGTTCTGCTTAACTGGGAATAGCCTGGTATAAGAGAATTAATATATCCGTGTCTCATTTCTCTCATCTATAAATAAATTATGTCTACCTAACTGTGCTATTGTGAAATTGAATGTCTTAGCGTAAGTCAGGTACTTAGGAATGGGCCTAGCCTATTTTTATTACAAAATGCTTTCTAGCCTCATATAAGTATTAGTGCTATAATTAACAACAGCACTTAGTAAGGATTTCCAAGATTGAAAAATGTGAGGTTTTGATTGATTGCTGTCCCAGAATGCTATTGCAGAAAATGTTGGCTTTGACTGGCTTTGACTCTAGGTAGCCCTGATGCCATTTGCATATGGACTGGTGTTAAGTATTCATATGTAGGCAAAAATACACATTAAGCACTTAAATTTTTATAATATTGCATTAGTCCTGCCATTTACTAATCTGGTTTTCAGAGTTACTATACATCTATCCATAGTAGTAGTAAAATATAAATAAACCCTATGTTTGTAGAGTATATACTTTTGATTTAATTATATTAGATCTTAGTAAGATTATTTAAATAATTATTTCACCTAATAGTCTCATTTATATTTTTGTGGTATGTTTAGGTTTTTATGGGAGATTCCACAACAAAATGTACACAGGTTCTCCTTTTGCTTTTGCCAAGTCCTCATTGAGAATATTATCAATTACCACTCTGTGCCTCTGGATAAATTTTCATGCGATAAAATTCTGTTAGTTTAGAAATAGGAAAGCCTTTATCTTTTCTGACAAACTTATGTTTCTTTCACTTAGCTAATGGGAGTTAATTCTTATCTACCTCTACATTTTTTTTTTTTTTTGAGTTGGAGTCTCACTCTATCGCCCAGACTGGAGTGCAGTGGCCGCTCCCGGCCACCGCAGCCTCGACCTGCTGGGCTCCGGCGATCCTTCCGCCTCAGCCTTCCAAGTAGCCGGAATTACAGGCACGCGCTACCATGCCCGGCTGATTTTTTGATTTATTGTAGAGATGAGGTCTCGCTGCCCAGACGGGTCTCGAACCCGCGGGCTCAGGCAATCCACTCACCTCAGCCTCCCAAAGGCGCAGGATTACAGGCTGAGCCACCGAGCCCGGCTCTACCTCTACATTTTAACTACCATGAATTTGTAACAGTTGTCTAGATCAAAGTCATGTCAGCTTTATCATTGGGCATTATTTCTTATTTTTGAAATATTTCCTTGTATTTGTCTCTTTTAAACTGGTGCAGATTTCTTATAAGGAGGTGTGATAAGGAAAGTAACATAGGAAAAGTTATATGGACTATGAATGGGATAAGAAATGATGAAATGAGCTCAATGACAAGATACTGAAATTATCTGCAGGTGTAATTAGGAAGTGCTGCTAATAACCATGGGAATGATTACAGAGAACAGGAGAGTAGTTTTTCAATGGCCTGGGTTCATGTTGGTTCTGTTACTTTCTAGCTCTATAGCCTGACAAAAATCAAATGAACTCCTTTGTGCCTTATTTTGTCATCTATAAAATAACGGCAATCATAGGCCCTATGTGATATGATTGTTGGTATGAACTTTAAATTCGCTCATAAGCATCTTAGAATAGTGTTTGATGTTGAGTAATTGCTAGGTATTTGGTATTACTTTTTAAAAAAGGGACGATAACATTTTTAAAGTTATAGACATTGAGCTTCAATATAATTCTACAGTGTATTATTAAACAGAAGCCTATGAGTCTTTAGAAGTGGAAGTAAAGATTCCTGGAAGGCATTATGGATCCTCTCCATTAATTCATGACAAACTAAATGAATTTATTTTCGATAGGCTTAATAGACTCGTACATCAGGAAGATATCCCTTTTGGAGCTAAATTTCAGCCAGTCATTTGACGTAAGTCTGTTGTAAAACTCTTTTAGAAGTGATGGACAATTATGAACTTGTGTGATAGTATAAGTAAATGAATTTGTAGCAGATTAACATCTATAGACAAAGAATATTGAGGAATCAGTATCAATCTGAAAGAGGAGTCCCAGCAGCAGCTGCAGTGGTCAGTTTCCATTGCCTTGTTTAACTCTGTCTTGAATATTGTGCAGAGAGATACACAAAATCGTGCTTGTCATATATGTGGCTGTCACAAAATGAAAAGGATAAGAAACATGGGAAAACAGAATAGTGATTACCAAGTAACTTAATGAGCTTGAAAAAAATAGCTTGCAACTAAAAAGATAAAATTTACCTGGGATCACAGTGTTCGATTTTGCAGGGTTTTTTTTGGGGGGGGAAGGGACTTACAGAAATTTTATGGAGGAGATTTTGGGACAGGTTTTATTGTTATCTCAGACTATAAGGTATTTGATGCTAATAACATTTCAGACCCTAAAATATTGACTTAAATGAACATTAGTGCATTAAACAAAGATATGTTTGTGTCTGGCAAGTTTGGAAGACACATCACAGAACTGTGGGTATAATTTCAGAAACAAAGATTTGGAAGTTTCAGTTGAGTGACAGTGTGAGGTGATGGCTACAGACAGTAAGTATTGTATTCAGCAGTTGTATTAATGAGATTATAGACGATAGAAAAAGAGATTTAATAGTTTCCCTAAATTATGTCTTGTTGAAACTACAGTTAAAGTATTAAACAATGACTTTCAGCTCATTTATTTTAATGAGTAGAATTCCTAAAGAAGTGCATTTTAAAAGTGATATTGGGAAACTCAAGAATATTCAAAGAGCAGTTATTTGGATGGTAGTGTCTACAAACTCTTTTTCTTGAAGGAAACTGAGGACATCAATTGCCTGGAAGCAAAGGGAGATTTGACCCTAAATAGTGTTTAAAAACATGAGGTAACATTTTGTGAATAATTTATGAGACCCCATCTTGTCAATTTATATAGCACAATGTTTGCTAAGCTTACATATTAGGTCAGTACTCGTAATTTAATATTAAATAATGTTGTTATAGTCCAAGGCAAAAACTAGAATCCTTTGGAAATAAAAGGAAAGCAGAAGTTTTACTTGATGTGCAGAGACCACTTCTTAATTATTACTAGACTCTGAATAGAATAGAGCTCCTGCAGATATCCTTGGTAGGGGGATTCCTTTGTTTTTCATTAAAGAAAAGTTTTAATTTTTAAAACAGATTTTATGGTTCATCATTTAATCAATTATTGATTATTTTCTTTATATTTTAGAACATTGTATAAGGTGTCCCTCACTTTGTTTTCTTTCCATGTAATAAAGGAATGCCAAGTATTTCAAAAGATTAGAAACTTACTGCAGTACAAAAATAATTACCAAAAATTCCATGAGAAATTAGAATTCACCCCTGAATTTCATGCCATTTTATCTGTAAATTCAGGTAATAACCACCCTGTTTGAAACAGTTCTAGACCTTTGAAAACCATTTATCTCAGCTCTGTGCTCTTGTTTTATGACCCTGGGCATATTTTTAAATTTTGGTATAAAACAAAATTATTTAATTTTGCTATAAAACAAAATTTTATTCTGATGGATATTCTGTGATACTATATATATCATAGTTGCTCGAGTGCAAGTATATATTGTTGAAAATAAGTTACTACTGTTGATATTTTATATTTTTACTTATTAATATACATAATAGTATATATTCTATTTTTACTTGATTACAGGCATAACAGAATAACAGATCCTTTAGCACGCTGTTTTTTGTATGTATCAGAACAGTATCATGCCATGAGATGAAAATAGGCACAGTGTGGTGTGGGTTTCCCTGGGATTCTACAGTGGAATACATTGCAAGTGGTTAGGTCAGGAGATGAGGGGTGGTAATACTCTGTGGCTAACCTGATTTGTAGCAGGTGGTGTAGTTTACTCAGGAAATCTTAAGGAGCCCACATTCAATGTTTATTGCTATTTTTTAAATAACTTTTTTCTTAGTAAGAAAAAATTTGTGTTTCCAGGCTTCAAAGGGAGACTTTTTTTTTTTTTTGGACCAGTAGAATTAGACAGTGTTTATTGACACTCATTGCTATAGGCAGTCCTTTGGCTTACTGGAATAATAAGTGCTTTACTTTCATTATCTCATTTATTCTTCACAATGTTTTTATGAATAAGAGAAGGAAACATGACTCAGAGAGATTAAATATCTAACATTGGATAACTAGTGAGTAGGGTTTCCTGATTCATCTGACTCCAAAGTTTATAACCTTCATTGCTATTCTGTAAAAAGTTCCAGATACAAAACGACTCAAAACATCTACCTAAATTAACTTGGCCTTTATTTATTGAGGCCTATTTGGTAGTGCTGCAGTTGGGAGATACAGACTTGAATGAGGACCGAGGCCCTGAATCTCATGAGATTTGCAGTGTAGTGGAAAGAATATCATCAAACCAGTAACATTAATTAATGACAATTTTGACAGGTGCTACCCAGGGACTATGCAGTTTTAACCATCATCTGAGAGTTCAAAAAATGTCTGAGTGTTCTTAAGTGTGAGATTGCTGAAGTAGGGTTTGTGAGAGAGATACTGTGATTACTATGTTGTCAATCACCCTTCCATTTCTGTAAAAGCTCTGGCTGGTGAGGAGTAACAGTTCAACTTAGCAGAAAGAGGACACTTTAGTGTCCAGTGGGCTAGTCTCATACCTTATGAGCTATGAGATCTCAGGGATGAATTATCTTCTTGGAGGCTACTACTTCTGGATGAAGTAGAGCTGATTTTCAGAGACCTTATAATGCTACTTTCCATGTTTTTTTTTTTTTTTGAGTTGGAGTTTCACTCCATCGCCCAGACTGGAGTGCAGTGGCCGCTCCCAGCCACCGCAGCCTCTACCCACTGGGCTCCGGCGATCCTTCCTCCTCAGCCTTCCAAGTAGCCGGAATTACAGGTGCGCACTACCACACCCAGCTGATTTTTGATTTATTGTAGAGATGAGGGCTCAGGCAATCGACTCTCCTCAGCGTCCCAAAGGCGCGAGATTACAGGCTGAGCCACCGAACCCGTCTGACTTTCCATGTTTTTAAAGTCTCACTCTCTTTTATACTGCAGCATACCTTTTTACCATAAAATGCATTTAAATAGAATAGAAAATTGTGCATATGATCTTTAATCATTTAACTAGTAGCCACATATCCTGGGAATGGGGAACAACCTAACTGACCTGTGACTACTGGCAGTAGGAGAGGTGCTGCCACCTTTTACATAATTTATTTTCTTACCTGAAGACTACTAGTGATTCAAATTTTTGTTTCATCAAAATGACAGGGACCTTTGAAGTTTCTCAAGAGTAGTGGAAATAGGAAATATTAACCATGTGTGTTCTGCAGTCTATTGTAATCATGGAAATCTCCTAGAGAGAACTTAGCACAATAGAGTTGAATAACAAATACTACCGCTCTTTTGTATTTCAACATTGTCCTTGTCAATATCGTCATGCTTACAGGCCCTGTTCATTCACTTACTAGCTTTGTAGCCTTGGGCTATTTAATAATTCAACTTTGTATATCTCAGAGAATGTTGATAGCTCTTCTGTACATCTCACTGAGTTGTTATGAGGATCAAATAAAATAATATGTTGTGTGAAAGCACGTGAAATAAAATGTGTAAAGCCTTCTATAATTTTGGAGAGCTATATAATGGCTTGTTGTTATAATCCCTAGATTACCTGGGACATGAGACATTAAATATCTAAATGCTGTAATGAACTGTCAGCATTGGCGAAAGGCAGGTGACACATTAATATTAGGAGAAAGGAGAAAGCCTGTTCACTGATACATTTTAGAATTCCAAAACTGTAAACACATGTTATGGAAATGATTCTTAAATTGTGATTATTTTTTATTTTGCAATGACATATGAGTAAGTAAGATCTCAGAAAGTTTTATGTGGGACCTAAAGGTCAAAATTTTAACCTTGGAATGAACACTAGTTTAATGTATTTATCTTAGAGACACTTAGACTGAGTTTTCTGTCTGAGAGACACCAAACATTTCTTAAGTAAATCTTGAAAGGTTTGAGCCAGTGTTCCTGGACCAGAAAAGTTCTTAAAAATTGAAACTAATACATAGGAAAAACCATTTTTAACCCAGTTTCTGTTCTGAAATGTTTGGCAAATTATTTTTCCCTTCACTATTCTTTCCTCTATTGGGACATACAAAGTTTCGGGTAGGAAATTTCTAGAATGAGACTATTTTGCTTCACAGTTGTATGAATCTGGTTGTCTTTAGGCTCTGATATAACTATCAGAGATGGTGAAATGCCATGGTATATTTGCCAGTTCTGCACTTTTGTTCACCTCCTGTGAAAATTAGATGATTTTTCAATAGGGAGACAGTGGGTGATATGAATACTTTGTGTCCCTAGTCATAAAGAGTCTCATTTTTGGGAGCGATGACTCTGAAAACTTTTGTGGAGTAGCAAGGCAGAAGAAAGAAAGTAACTGAGAACTGAAAGGACTTTAGTGCATGGGAGATTAAAGAAAACTCTTAGTAAGAGTAAGGTGGAATCCCAAATATGCTAACACAAGAGAACAATTTGTTTTACAAAGAAAAAAAGGACATTTTATATAAAGATTGAGTACTGTGACAGATTCTGATTTGTGAACAGACAGTGATACTGGCTTGTGGTTTCTGGCATTGCTAGTTTCAATAGTACTAGCTCCAGATATTCTTAATGAAACTGCAGTTTCTGGGCCTGTTTTTGAGGAAGTGAATGGTAAAGTGCTCAAATTTTCAGCAAAACAAATTTAGAAAATAACTAAAAAACATCAGTTAGCCAAAATATTATTATATGAGAAAGAGAAGTAAAACATAGAGCTATGAGAAGAGAGACACAATTCACAATATTTGTAGAAAATATGATTCTGCACCCTGGACTATTACAACTATTAAGAATTCAATTACTGTCAAAGACTTTCTTTATAGTATTATGATGTTTCAAGGTCCGCTTATGAGTGAGTAATGGGAAACTGTCAAGAGAGTGGGGGTGGGATTGGTAGTTGAGGAAAACTGCTAGGGGAGGTAGGGGTGTACCTATTCAACAAGGGTACCTGCATACACAATGTTTGTATACCTAACTGAATTGAACCCACATCTTTATAATTTAAAAAAAGAATTCCCACCAACAGTGTAAAGTATTCCCTTTTCAGCACATCTTCTTCAGCATCTGTTATTGTTTGAGTTATTGATAATGGCCATTCTGACTGGAGTTTGGTGGTATCTCAGTGTAGTTTTAATTTGCATCTCCTTGATGATTAGTGAGGTTGAACATTTCTTCATGTGTCTGTTGACCACTCAGATGTCTTCTTTTGTGAAGTGTCTGTTCATATCTTTTGCCCACTTTGTAATGGGGTTGTTTGTTTTTTTTTATTTTCAGCACGTTTGAGTTCCTTGTAGATCCAAGATGTTAGGCCTTTGTCAGTCAAGGAGTTGGAAAATACTTTTTCCCAGTCTGTGGGCTGTCTTCCTGCTCTCTTGATGGTTTCTTTGGCTTTGCAGAAGCTTATCAGTTTAATGAGGTCCCACTTGTCTATCTTATCTCTTATGGCCCGGTGCATTTCGGGTTTTGTTCAGGAATTCGATGCCAGTTCCAATTTCCATAAGGGTGTGTTCTGCATTTTCTAAGGTTCTTATGGTTTTAGGTTTTACATTTAGGTCTCTGATCCATTTAAAGTTAATTTCTGTGTACTGGGAATATACCCTGAAGAACTCAAATCACTCTATAAAAAAGATACCTGCACATGTATGTTTATCACAGCACTGTTCACAATATCAAGAACCTGGAACCAACCATGCCATCCATCAAAAGGGGACTGGATTAAAAAAAAAATGGTACATACACACGATGGAATACTACGTGGCCATAAAAAAGAACAAAATCATGAATTTCGCAGCAACCTGGATGGAACTAGAGTCTATAATACTGAGTGATCTTTCACAGCAACTCATATCTTGACTGAGCTCCATGGACAGTGGTTTGTGGTTTATTCTGGAGATTCTCAAGATTCTCATTCATAAGTGGACCTTGAACATCTATCGTAATACTATAAGAAAAGGATCGACAGTGGTGGGAATCTATGGGGGGGACAGGGAGGGCGAGGGTGGTGGGATTAATGGTAGTCAATATCTGGGGATGGGCGGGACACCTCTTATCAACAAGGGTGCCTGAACGATGCATATTTGTATACCTAACCCTTAACTGTACCTCACAATTTTAAAATAGAAAATATGCTTTTTTAAAAAAATTTTAATTAGCTGTTTATATAGATATCGATTATCCAAATCAGTAGCTTTCATATGTAATAGCAATAAAATATAACGAGTATGTGAAAAAATTTTATTCATAGTTGCAACTGAAAATATAAAACAATACAAAGCTTATTACAGGTTATAAAAGAGATAATCAATGGAATAGTGTGTGTAAACTTCAGAAGTTGTTTCTTACATTCCAATCTTAGTTTCTTCTGGAAAAAATAAAGTGAATAATTACAAATTTAAACAGGAATAGTGAAAACAGTGTCATATTCAGAGGGTAAAGCATATTTTAATATTATAGTGATTAAAACAGTGTAGTGTTGGCACAGCCATTTACAGAAAGATCAGAGACACTGGTAGGTCTCATGACTGAGCTCCATGGACAGTGGTTTGTGGTTTATTTTGGAGATTCTCAAGATTCCCAGAAGTGCCTTTAGCCATTAGAGGGATTAAATATATGTGTTCTGAGTTCTTGTACATCTAGTTCTTCAAAAACAGCTATGTTTTTGTGTGCTTTCTGTATTGGGTTCCCACACTTCCAGACAGATTGCATATGTTGAAAAATTTTCATTGCATTTGTATTGCTATATGGTGGGAGATTCCTCACTAACCACGTGTGACTTTTGAAACAAAGTATGTTGGGTATACCTGGCTTATTATTGGGAGATAATACTTTACCTTGCCACAAAAATGTAATTTTCAGGTGAATTAAAGGACAAATGAGACTTGAAACATTTCAGGTATTTGCATGCTCTCTAGAAAAGGGAATTTCTAGACATTAAAGCAGTAGAAGTCAATGGAAAAGACTGATGAATAGCTGCTTGTTTGCAAATAGAAAACTCTGTATATCTTACTAAAACATCCAAACCATAAGCACCAGCAGGCCAAGCAATGCCTCATTGCCAAGAGGTTGTTGGGGCAATGACAATCTAAGGTTTGTGTCTGATGGTTGTCCCCACTCTAGTGTTTTAGAGTATGGCTGTCTGTGAATCTGATTCATGTCTCTGCCATGTGTCACATTATTTTGATGAAGATACTCTCCCCTATCTTTTGTTTACTAATGTTCATGTGGCTAGTTCAGTACAGCTTATTCACACCCAGGAACCTCTCCTTCTCTGACTCTGTTCTCTGTCTTACAGGAACCAAGGGTGGCTTCTGGTGTTTTGTGTGGCTACATCATTTCTTCCTCCCTCTCATCCACTTCATGATGTAATTCTTGGCACTTCTACTCCCTCTGTAGAGTAGGAGGTGATATCATAGAGAAGGGGACAGAGACATCCAAATTTGTGGGAGCAACTGCTCAGGTGTGTTGGGGGTCCTGTACTCAGGAAGTGAAACAGGGAATCCTCCACAGTAAGTAAACCCACTCTCGAGTGCACCCAAATTTCTATTTAAACATTTCCCAGTACACTGGAGTTTCCTCTTTGGTTCTTTCTAGAGTTAATCAGTTTCCCTTTAGACATTCCCAGTTCAGTTCAATTTTCCTCCTTTCTGGCCTCCCTCCTCTCTCCCCCCCTTCCCACCTGTGCCCCTCCCTCCAGTTCCCCTCTTCCTTGCTTGCCTACTGTGTGTCTGTTGACCTTCTGCTCATACTATTTATAAGAGACCCATTGCCCTTTGTTGGAGGTCATGCCCCCTCTCTTTGTATAGTCCATGTGACCATAGCATCCTCATCCAGTAATTTATAATTATGCACTGTGCTCCCTACAGTTCTTCCTATTTTACAAATTCTATAAGCCTTTTGTTTTCATGCCTATTTCTTCCCCCTTCCCCTGTGGTCTTGTCCTTTCCCCTTACAACTCTATTTTGCAGTTTCCTTATTGCCTTTTTTTTCAATATTTGTACACTTTTCTCCTCTTCCCTATACAGTGCTGCCTCTAATTTTGTTTATCCCTTGTTCAATTTTCAGTCCAACTCTCCAGTGTCCTCTATGAGGATGATTTTCCTTCTTTTCTGTTGACATACTAGTTGCCATTCCCTCTTTCTAGTGTGGTTCATATGTCTGTGTTCTTTTTTTTTATTAATCATTATTTTTTATTATAGTTTTGTGTGGTACAGTTAAGGATTAGGTGTACAATTACATTTCATTCAGGCACCCTGTTGATAAGAGGTGTTTTCCCATCTCTTGACAGATATTTGCTACTGTTAATCCCATCCCCCCCCCATAGTTTCCCAGTACCGTCAGTCATTTTCTTATAGTATTGCATTGGATGTTCAAGGTCCATTATATGAGTGAGAACATGTGATATTCAGATCTTTGTTTCTGTGAAAGGTCACTCAGTATTATAGACTCTAGTTCCATCCAGGTTGCTGCGAAATTCATGATTTTGTTCTTTTTTATGGCTGCATAGTATTCCATCGTGTACATGTACCACATTTTTTAATCCAGTCTTCTTTTGATGGGCAGCATGGTTGTTTCCAGGTTCTTGCTATTGTGAACAATGCTGCGATAAACATACGTGTGCAGGTATCTTTTTTATAGAGTGATTTGTGTTCTCCAGGGTATATTCCCAGTAGGGGGATTGCAGGGTCATATGGAAGGTCAATTTTTAGAGCTTTTAAGAATCGCCACACTGCTTTCCACAGAGGTTGCACTAGTTTACACTCCCACCAACAGTGTAGAAGTGTTCCCTTTTCACCACACCCTCTCCAGCAGCTGTTATTTTTTGAGTTGTTAATAATTGCCATTCTGACTGGAGTTAGGTGGTATCTCAGTGTGGTTTTGATTTGCATCTCCCTGATGATTAGTGAGGTTGAGCATTTCTTCCTGTGTTTGTTGGCTGCTTGGATGTCTTCTTTTGTGAAGTGTCTGTTCATATCTTTTGCCCATTTCATAATGGGGTTGTTTGTTTTCTTCTTTTCAGTACGTTTCAGTTCCTTGTAGATCCAGGATGTTAAGCCTTTGTCAGACCTAGAGTTGGCAAATACTTTTTCCCAGTCTGAAGGCTGTCTCCCTGCTCTCTTGATGGTTTCTTTGGCTTTGCAGAAGCTTGTCAGTTTAATAAGGTCCCATTTGTCTATCTTCTCTCTTATGTACTGTGGGTTACAGGTTTTGTACAGGAATTGGATGCCAGTTCCAATTTCCATGAGAGTATTTCCTTCATTTTCTAAGGTTCTTATGGTTATCTCATAGCCCAGCAGGGCCTCCACAATGGTGGGCTGGCTGATATCAGTGAGGCTGCCATGGCCTAGGCACCCATTGCTGCCACTGCCAAAGGTCATGATGATGCCTCGGTCGGTCAGGCAGGCGGTGAAGAGGTCCCCGCAGGCCACATGCTTGATGGTCATCCCTGACTGGCCCTCCAGGAAACGCGAGATGAAGTGAGGCTGCGGCTGCTCCACTGCGCCTGGGAGGAGGGTGCCTCCACCTGCGACTAGGGGCGGGGCCTCCCACAGGATAAGGCACCCAGAGTGCGTGACAGAGCGCCTTATCAGAGCGCGTGACAGAGCGCGTGACAGAGCGCCTTCTGCGTGCGCCCAGCTGCCCACCTGGACCACCTCGGTGTTGAGCATCGGCAGCCGCAAGGGGGCGCTAAGCCCACCGCCCCAGGCATACACCGACGACAGAGGCGGAGGGATGGCGGGCCTCACAGGTCCCCGAGGGAAGCCCCTGCAACGGGTACTGGTAGTCCTGCTCCCTGTGCTGCCAGGGGCCATGGGAGGTCCGGTCAGGGACTTCTCTGTCCTCCGCATGCGGACGCTGCCCACGTCAGTGTGGAGGTTGAAAAGGGCACGGATGCAGAGGGGCTGCGCCATAATGTGACCAAGTGAAGGCCGCTGTGCAGGCTCCAGGCTGAGCAGACTCAGGACAAGTTGGCGCAGCTCAGGGCTGTACCGGTCAGAAATAGGTGCAAAGGTGCCCTCATGATCTTCAGCACCAGCGCTGGCAGGTTTGCAGCCTCGAAGGCCCTCTTGAGGCTGGCCAGCTCATAGAGGACACAGCCCAGGGCCCAGATGTCACTCTTCTGGTTGTAGGGCTTGCCCTCACACAGCTCAGGGGAGATGTAACATGGAGCACCCACCACCGTGTAGGCCTTGCTCTTGCTGCTAAGGATCTTGGAGATGCCAAAGTCACCGATCTTGACAACCATGCGGTGTTTGTCAAGAAGGATGTTCTGGGTCTTGAGGTCCCGGTGCAGGATGAGGTGGGTGTGCACGTGATGCAGCGCAAACAGGATCTGCACGAAGAAGTGCAGGATAGTCTCCTCCTCCAGCAGGGAATTGCAGCGCTTTTGGATAAACTCAGCCAGGGTACCACCTGGTGCATATTCCATGGCGATCATGAGGGCCTTGTCCTCCAGGAAGTTCTCATAGTACTCAATGACATTGGGGTGGTTGAGCAGCTTGAGGACCTGACACTCATTCTGGGCTGCCTGCCGCTCTTCCTTGGTCATCTGTTCCACTGGGATCTGCTTGATGATCACCAGCTTCTGGTCAGCCTTTCGCAAGCATAAGTGCACAATCCTGGGGACACAGAGGACGGACCGGCACCAGCTGAGCCTCCAGTCATATACCAGGCATGGCAATTCAGTCTGGTGACTGGGTATCTTGAGGAGAGGGTAAGGGACATGCAGACTAAGAGGTAAACTAACTCTGTCTGTGTTCTTTAAAGAACTTTGCAACTACAGGTAAAGAACTGAACAGAATTTGGGCAAGTGGGGAAATAGCCTGGGAACTGCAAAGAGAAGAGTAGGAAAGTGGCCTACGGGTTTGAAGGGCTGGGTGTCACATAGTGATGGACCTTGGTGAGCCAAGTCTTCACTTGCAAATTGGTTTGAATGTGGTCATTGAATAAAAGGTGTCACAGAGGTAATTCAGATAGACTTTGGAAGCCTTTTCAATTTTAGGTTTTTAGGGTGGTCCCATTAATTCTTCATAATTATGATTCTTCTAGTAAATAATCACAAGTTAGCATTCTTGTAGTCTAAGTTGTATGGGGCCATGATGGGATCATGAAGCTCTGTCTAGAACCTTCAATTAGTGCTTGTCTACCCTCAGAGAGGTCATTGTGAAGATGTGCATAGGCTTTTTTCTCATACCCAGGTGTGATCCCTGTTGTTCATGTTTTTGCACAACGGAGTGAAGTCCTTGGAAAAATAAAGGAATTTGATTTCCAGGACTGTATGTCCAATGTATTCCCCAACCTTTGTTGAAAAGAACCTCTTTTTCCAAGAAAATAAGTAGGAAAGAAGAGGAGAGAAAGAAAATGGAACTGAGTTCAAGGAACTGAGATGGGCCAAGTGGGAAGAGGAAAGGGTTTACTTGAAACTCATTGGAAATGGCAAAGGAAAGGAAACCAAGCTGAACTGGAAAACATTGTAGTGAGTTACTGGGGCTCCTGTATGCTTCCTTCAAGATTTTTGCTATTAATCCAGTGAGGCTGTTTGTGCTCAGCACTCTGTTCTCTGCTATTGATAGCATCCAGTCTTTATGTTTCCAAGGACCTGGATACCAAAGAACCATTTTCACAGCCTAAAAACTTGTTCTTTAACCACAAAATGTGAGTAACTTTTTACATAAAGGAAATTATATATATAAACTTGGTGTCTTTAGGTTTCACATTTCTGTTTTGGTGTGTACGCCTTTGTGACTTTTTTTGAAGAATGGCCCCGTTATGTTGCAGAAATAGCCAAATGTCCCTTCCATCCAAATTGCACTTTCCCTTTGGACCCCTTAGCTATGTGATGTGATCATATATTGACATAAAAGCCCCTTCTCCAGTAAAACTAAAAAAAAATGCATGATTCACAGGCATTTTCATTTTGTATGCTTCCATGCAATAATCTAGGATACTTATGCTTATTTTTTAGGCACTAGTGAAATACCACAACTCATCAGTGACAACAAAGCAGATATTGGAAGTATTTCAGAAAGAAGGGTTAAAAGAAACAAGGTCAGTGTTTGTATTTAAAATGTTTTCTGTTTTCATTATTTAATAATTGTCACTAGATGCAAAATAATAGACATATATTAGATTTTGCTATTGTAGTTGATTGTAACTACCTGCAAATTCTTTTCTGATTGAGGAATAGTTGGATGATTTAAGATTTCCTTGGACCTGACTGTTACCTTAAGAAATTACACTAGATGGATTGATATTGAAGGTACTTTATTAACAAAAAGCAGCACTGTTACAGGTCCTCGCTGAAGTTATTCTCATTTCTCTTTTTTTTTTTTTTTTGAGAGGAGATGATGTTTTTGAAAGTGAGTAGGAAACGAGAAACACTTTTACAGGCTTAATACAAGGATCCCAGGTTATAAAGCTGAGCTTAGTCTGATAAAACACAAAGTGCCAATAAATATGGTTGATAATTTAGTCCTCTTATATTTAAGGCCTCTTCTTGGTACATTCTTTTTCAACCTAAAATTTACCCAGTTAAAATGTTTAATCCGGTGGTTGATATTATATTCACAAACTTGTACATATCTACCATGGATCAAAGATCTACCTAACCATATATCATTTTCTTGACCCTGAAATGAACCCCATACACATTGGCAGTCAATCTCCATTCTCAACTACACTAGCCTCTGGCAACCACTAATCTACTTTCTGTCTCTCTGGATTTACTATGATAGACATTTAATTTAAGTGGAATCCTTACAAATACATAGCATTTTGTGACTACCTTTCTTCACCTAACGTATTGTTTTCATATATCAGGCCTTTATTATTTTTATTGCCAGATAATATTTCATTGTGTGGATATACCACATTTTGTTTATCCATGATGATCCTTTGTTTTTTATTTGTCCATTAATATTACAGTGTTGGCTTCAGCCAGAAGTTTGGAGCCATAAAGATGATATTACTTAGGAAACAACAAAGATGTTTACTGTTTAAAATGACTATGATGTTGTCATTTGTGTATGCAATTAGCTGTATCATATAGGTTAGATTTTTGTGCATGAGTTGTCTATCTGCACACCATTGAGCATACATTGGTTGCAGCTTGGTGAAATTAACCCTACTGGGCTACCTTTTGAATGTTTTGATTGCTCTTTATTTAGAACTGCTAAGAGAAGTGAATATATTCCTGAGGCTGGCTTTTCCTAAAAAATAAGTTTCACTTAAACTCATAACTTTACTGTATGGATAACATCAACCTCTAGGTATTTGAATGTCTCTTTCACAAGTTACATCCATAGACATCACAATTTAATGGGATATGGGACACCTCTGCTTAAACTTTTACTTTTATTTTGAAGAGTCTCTTTTTTTTTCCTGCTTGCTCTGAAGAAATAGCCTGAGATAATGTAACTACTTTGTGTTTGCAATAATTTTTCCCCATAAAGTGGAGGCAAGGGTGGGAAGGTTAGTTATTCACTGTACCTAGGTGCTCAGTTAAAGAAAATTCTGTCCTAAGCCAGATGTCAGTGTGAGGAGTCAGGAAACAAAATGGGGGAAAACTGGAAGTTAATTTTCTCTTTGCCACCTGTCAATAACCCTGACTATATTTATGCCATTTAGAAAGCACTGAAAATGTGCAACAGCCAAAAGAAGAGGGGGTAAAAATCTAAGGATATAAACACCTGTCTAATGTGGGCTTTGTGCCAGAGTAATTTGCCAATACAGAGAGTAAAAGCATCTTCTAAAAGGAGACATTTAAATTTTGTTTATTAAGATATTCTTCCCGACAGGACTGATGCTGCTGCTATCAGTTGTTATGTACCTCGAAATATATAGTATCTGTACCGTGACTGCCAACAGCATTTTAATTGCACGTATTATCACAACAGCATTATTTCAAATGTTTCAAACTGCTGGTCCTTGCAGAATGGGATATTATAGGGTTTTAAGCATACATAGTAAAAACAAATGAAAAACCCCAAACAAAACAATGTATTTAAAGAGTAATTCGGCCAGGCTCGGTGGCTCAGTCTGTAATTCCGCGCTTTGGGAGGTCCAGGTGAGTGGATTGACTGAGCCCAGAGTTTCGAGACCCACCTGGACAACTTGGCGAGACCTCATCTCTACAATAAATCAAAAAAATTAGCCGGGTGTGGTAGTGCGTGCCTGTAGTTCCAGCTACTTGGAAGGCTGAGGTGGAAGGATCAGCAGAGCCCGGCAGGTCGAGGCTGTGGTGGCCGGGAGCGGCCACTGCACTCCAGTCTGTGTGGCAGAGTGAGACTTCAACTCAAAAAAAAAAAAAAAAGTAATTCAAGAACATTGAAATGTAAAATGTAATTTCTATTCCTCTAAATGCCCCTGCTCTGTCTCACCCCAGGCATCATTATTGTTTCCTACTGTTCAAGAGATATCCCTTGTTACAAACACTTAATAACCAGGAATTTGCAAGCAATTTCCAAGTTGAATAGAAAAGGGAAAAGGGAAAGGAAGAGATCACTTTTATTACGTTTTCTTCTGTAAAATCAACTCTGCTCTAAGAGGCCTCAGTCTAAACAATTTGTTTTCTTTTTTTTTCTTTATTGTTCCTTGACTTTTTCTCCTTTCTGTTATTGATAATTCATTACTTATGGCACCTATATCCCTTCCCTAGAATTCTCATTCTAGTTTTAGTTTGCTTATTAGAATCACTAAAAAAAGTATAAATTTTGAGTGAGTTTTGAATCACCACCAGGAAGAACAGCTGAAGGAGAGACACAGACAGGAAAAGGTGAGGGATTGAGTGAACCTGGGACATTGCACTACAACTCTAAGGCAACCCCTGACACTGTCACAGTGAGACAGAGGAGATAAGATAGTCACAAGAAACTCCCTATGTAGCCACATAGCCCTCATATCAGGCAAGTGGCCGGGAGCCCCAGAGGGCAACTGGGGATGGAGAGAACAAGTTGCACACACACACAGCCAGGGAACATCTGGAGCTCTTGGTGGGAGGCCCAGCCACCACCAAACACGCACTGCTTCGGTTGGACACTAGGTAGTAGCAGTCTCATCCCCAACAACCTCCCTTCCTGATGGTCATCCCCTTCCCCAGGCCCCTCCTTTCCAGCCCCAGCTCCCACTCATCCCTGCCACATCAAAGGAGGCAGTAGTGGAGTCAGGAGCAGAGAGGGAATAAATGGCTGCCTGGGCTGGGGCTGAGGGGACACTAGGACTAGGACTGGGATGTTCTTGGTTCTCCAGGGGATGTGCCAGAGCTTCCACCAGATGGACAGAACCTACTGCCTGGATGAACCAGAGGACACCTCCACTCCATCTACAGAGTGCTTAGATCATCTGTTCAAGTATTCCAAATTGTACAGTAGTCTGTATATTGCTTTGGCTTGGCTGGGTTAGACCCTTAGCACTGTGTCTGGAAAGCTGGACTGACCTCCACCCACCATCCCAGGCCTGGAGCCTGGAGCAGGAGGCTTGGGAAACAAAGGGTGGGGTAGAAAGAGGAATAGAGGGATGGGTGTGACATCCCTGCTTCCTTTGATGTGGCAGGGATGAATGGGAGCTGGGGCTGGAAAGGAGGGGCCTGGGGAAGGGGATGGCCATCAGGAAGGGAGGTTGTTGGGGATGAGACTGCTATTACCTAGTGTCCATGTTGTTGATGGAGAGGGTGGTGGAAGAAGATAGAAAAATGAGTGATCAATTGGGTCTGGGGATGTAGGCAGCTGCCTGTCTTCCCAGAGGGCTTTCCTCACCCCCAAATCCTGAGGACTTGTGAATGGGTGGAAGAGAGTGGCCACGCTCCCCTCAGCCTGGACCACCTCCATGTCCCAGTTGTCCTAGTGCAAAAGTTTACTCACACTCAACACACACACACACACCCAAACTCAGACACACAGTATCACACCTAAACCTTCACTCTCAAATCCATGCTCCAAATACACACATGTATATTTCAAGTTCATGCACACACAGCCAGACACACATATCTCATGATGGAACACCTCCCATCCTCACAGCCAAAATACAACCACATATCTTCAACTTCTCACATTCACAACCTCTGTCATCTCTCCCACCTTCACTTGCACCCCAATCACAGGCACACATACCCAGATGACACCACAAACACACACATTCCAAACTCATCACTAGAAGCAGATGCAGACCTGCACCTAGATGCTCAAAACCCAAGGATACTCACCTACAAAACACCCACACACAGTCCATAAGACACACACATGCATACATACCCCCGCACACACATACACTCTTCAGAGCTGGTTTTCTCATAACGCTAAACTCAATTGTATACAAAAGCCCAAGAAAGACCCAATGTCCAGGTAGAGAGACAAGGGACCCCTCTCAGTTATAGTCTCCCTTCCTTCTAGTGTAGCCATCTCAGTTACTCAGGCCCAGGTCACATGGTCCCTCTGGCCCCATGCAAGAGTCCTCATCATAGGAGGACCAGCCCATAGGGGCGTGTCTGGGGAGCCTGCTGGGGTGATGGGCAGGAAGTGACTCCCCACTTGTACTACACACCACCTCACACTCGATCCCTTCTTGGGACCCCCATGATCTGGGAAATGCTGATTGGAATAATGAGGAGCAGAGAGGACTTGGTACCCCTGTTGGTGATGACGGAAGGCTGCACCCAAGGTGAGGAGATGGGGTCCGTACCCCAGACAGATGGAGAAGACAAGGACCTAGTGAGGGGCTGTGGGACCTAAATTGCAGGCCCCTACTCAGAGGCCTGCTTTCCTGTTGACAGGGCCCTAGTGTCCAACAGCCTCCTGAGGAAGAAAACCATCCCTTTCCCCACTCCTTGGCCATCTGGTGTTCATTATCACAAGCCTAACTTGAGCCCTCCCTGCACTCTCTGGACACCTCTGGAATCCAAATGTAGAAGCCAAAGACACTCATTCTTAAAGGCCACCAGCAGCAGGGGAGGGATGTGGGTGGGGGTTCCTGTGTGCCATAGTGGACAGGGAGGGGTTTTGTGTGGTGGCTCTTCAGGGTACCCTTGCATCATGCCCTCAGCCTGGAGGCAGCTGAGACATTTCACTTGGACTGTAGGAGTTTAGGAGACTGGGATTCAGGGGTCAAGCAGATGTCTGGCAGCTGGACTCATGTGTGTCATGGGCTTGTGGGGCCACAGGGGAGGTGGTGCACCTTGGATCAGGAAAACAGAAAAGCCACTGGGCCATGGGATTAGGGAAAAGCAACTGGCACCCCTGCCTGCCCTCTCCAGGGCACACAACCCAAAGATTTTCAGTTCAGTCAGGTCACCTTCTCCCTGTTGCATGGTCCAGTCCACTCCAAGCCTGTGGTAGTGTTTGAGGCTAAGTCTGACTGACAGCCCAGCCCCCAAATCATCAATGACCCATGACCCACCTCATCATCCTTGTACAGGGAGAGATTCTCTGTGGTCAGCACAAGCCAATACTCCTTGGAGCTCCCCTTCATGATGCCAATATTGTTGATGGTCAGCCAGCCATTCAGGATGACCTGGAGGGTGAGGGGGCTGGAGGTCAGGAGACGGGGCTGGAGGTCTCTTCAGGGAGGATGGGGTGGGCAAAGAGAGACATCCAAAAGCCCAATCCCCAGAGGCCTGGCCAGTTGGGGAGGGTAGGGACCAGACCTACCCGGGTTAAACCACAAGTGAGCAGAATGGAAGACAACAGAAGATAGAGGTCAGCTCAGGAAAAAGAGCCTTCTGACAGTCAAAGACATCAAGTAAGGAACTGGTGGCCTTGGTAGGGGTTGAGTGCTCCATCTCTAAAAGTGAGCATGTAGCGTTTGTGTGGCTGATTGGACAAGACATCTCTTGAGTGTTTGTTTTTTTTTTTTTTTTTGAGTTGGAGTCTCACTCTGTCGCTCAGACTGGAGTGCAGTGGCCGCTCCCGGCCACTGCAGCCTCGACCTGCTGGGCTCCGGCGATCCTTCCGCCTCAGCCTTCCACATAGCTGGAACTACAGACGTGCGCTACCACGCCCGGCTAATTTTTTGATTTATTTTTAGAGATGAGGTCTCGCCTGCCCAGGCGGGTCTCGAACCCGCGGACTCAGGCAATCCACTCACCTCAGCCTCCCAAAGGCGCGGGATTACAGGCTGAGCCACCGAGCCCGGCTTCTTGAGTGTTTTTTATACTTAAAACCTAATCTCTTCAAAGACTTGCTTCTTGGTCGGCCACCGTGGCTTACATCTGTAAGCCCACCAGTTTGGAAGACCATGGTGAGAGAAATGCCCGAGTGCTAGAATTTGTGACCAGCCTGGGCAACATGGCAAGACCTCATCTTTACAATTAAAAAAAAACGTTGG
Organism: Cephalopachus bancanus; assembly: GCA_027257055.1. Lineage (NCBI taxonomy): Eukaryota > Metazoa > Chordata > Mammalia > Primates > Tarsiidae > Cephalopachus > Cephalopachus bancanus. The sequence goes on along the minus strand of JAPVLO010001239.1, from coordinate 102,399 downwards.
CCAGGCTCGGTGGCTCAGCCTGTTATCCCAGCACTTTGGGAGGCTGAGGTGAGTGGATTGCCTGAGCCTGCGGGTTTGAGACCCACCCGGGCAACTTGGAGAGACCTCATCTCTACAATAAATCAAAAATTAGCCGGGCATGGTAACCCATGCCTGTATTTCCAGCTACTTGGAAGACTGAGGCGGAAGGATCACTAGAGCCCAGCAGGTCAAGGCTGCAGTGGCTGGGAGCATGGCACTGCACTCCAGTCTGGGCAATAGATTGAGACTCCAACTCAAACAAAACAAAACAAAATTTAGCCAGGCATGGTAGCACAGGCCTGTGTTTCCAGCAATTTGGGAAACTGAAGCAGAAGGATCACTTGACCAAGCAGGTTAGACTGTGGTAGTCATGAGTGTGCCACTGCACTCCAGTCTGACTGGGGTGACAGAGTGAGACTCTGACTCAAAAAAAAAAAAAGTCCTTTCTAATCTCTGGGATATTGTACTTGTTGCTGTTGCCTCTGCCTAGAAAGCATTTCTCCTATTTTTCCTGGAAAATTCTTACTCACACTTTGGTTATGAGCACAGAATTCACACTATACAGCAGGCTGGGCCTCTCTCGTCCCCTATCATCAAGGATTCTTATAACAATCCTTGATCATTCCCTGAAGTCAACTTCTATAACAATGACTGTTACTTTTAATTAACTTTGCTGTGTGTGTGATTGTGATTATCTGTTGATGAAGCCTCCTCTGCTAAATTATGAATGGTCTTGTTTACTAGTATATACCAGCACCTTGCAGAGTGCTTGGCAGACAGTAAATGACCAATAAATATTTGTGACATGCATAAATGGATGCAACACTAGAGTGGATCTAAGAATCATTGGCCCCAGGGCCCCTGGTGCAGGAAAAGGGGCTAAGCCATGAATTGACTGGGTCCCTTATTCCCTGGAAAGCTAAGTAACAAGTCTGAGGAAGCTGCCCCCAGGACTGTCCTGGGCCATTGCCACAGATCAGGACCTGTGGACTCTGCTACAAGTGCAGAGTCACTTGACAGATGCTGGGGGCAGGTCATGCCAAGTGGATGAAGGAGCTGCTTCTGCTCCCTTTACTGGCCTGACCTCCCTGGCTTCTTCTCTTAGCTTCCAGGGATGACCCACAGAGTCCAGGGCTGGCTGTGGAGGCCTCTGGGATTATGCTTGCTGCTGGAATCCTCCTTACCTATCTCTGCCTTTTCCAAGAACCTCAATAAGAACTCAAGCTCTTCTCACTCAGGTGAGTGTCCCTTCAGTGTCTTGTCACTGTCTTTGGAATTGAGACCACTCCATGCCCCAGGATCTAACCAGCAGACCTCACCACTCTGACCTGCCCTGACTTGTAGCCTTTGTCCTCTCCTTGGCCACTCCCAGCCCTGCATTTCTTCCTGTTCCTCCAGAGGCCCCTCTTGGGTTCTGCCATGAAGACCTCTTGCTTCCCCACATCCTGTCCCTTCTGGGCCCTGTTCCAGAAGGTCTGGTCTCCATCAGTCTCCATCAGGCAGGGACAGCATCTGACTCCTATCCAGGGACCAGTTCAATGCAGGCACCTGTGAGTGTTGACTGCACCAAACTGACCTGAGATGTTCTGTTCATTCCTTCCTTCCTTCAGTTGATCACCTACTGTGTGTCAGGCATTGGAGCTGGGGATTTACTTACAAATGAGACAGACTAATTTGTACCCTTGCAGGGCCTGGAAAGGTAACAGTCATTAAGCCAACAATCATACAAATCTGTAGAGTCTTACAAGGAAACTACAGTCTCTGGAACATAAGGCCTTGGGTTCATGTGTACAAGTGGGCTTCAAAGGGCACTTCTTCTTATTCTTCTTCCTCTTCCTCCTCCTCTTCTGCCTCTTTCCACTCCTCCTCCTTGTCTTCTTTTGAGACAGAGTCACTCCATAGACACTGAAGGGCAGAGAGCAGGGAGTCAGATGAGGAGTGACTTGTCTCTTGACTTTTCATTCATCTCTTTACTCAATTCTGGAGGTAATGACTGTCTTCTTCTTCTTCTTCTCTTCTTCTTCTTCTTCTTCTTCCTCCTCCTCCTCCTTTGCCTCCTCCTCCTCCTTCTCCTTGTCTTCTTCTTTTGAGACAGAGTCTCACTCTGTCACTCAGGCTAGAGTGCAGTGGCATGATCATGGGTCACCACAACCTCGACCTCCTGGGCTTATGCAATCCTTCTTTCTCAGCCTTCCAATTAGCTGAGACTATAGGTGCAGGCCACAATGCCCAGTTAATTTGTTCTTTTAGTTTTGTAGAGTCAAAGTCTTGCTATGTTGTCCAGGCTGATCTTGAACTCCTGGCCTCAAGCAATCCTCTTGCCTTGATCTCCCAAAGTGCTGAGAGTACAGGCATGAGCCACTGCACCCAGCCCAGCTGTTACATTCTTAAAAATATGCCTCTCACACACCTGCAACCACCCACCAGATGTTAAGGGCCATCCATTCAGTGCTAGGCTTCTGTCAGGTCTTTACATCCACGCAGCTCTGCATGGTCCAGCTCTGCATGAAGTAGGTTCACAGCTCATGCCTGCTGATGGGTGCAGCTATGTGTGTGACTGTGCCTGCTCCCAGCCTTGGGACAGGTGTGAGACATCAGGTGCTGGTGTGTGGGGACAGCTTGAGCCAAAAGTTGCCCTCTTGGCCCCTGCAGATTGCCACTACCAGAAGTCCCTTCCTCCCCTTACTCCACAAGCCAAGAGCCCCAGTCCTGGTACTCACCAGAATCTCATCCTGCAAGGAGGAAACCATAACAACCAAAAGAAACATTGGGGAGAGAGGAGGGAGGGTTGCTGAGGCAGAGAGGGAGACTTGTGACTGGCAGCTGACAGGTCCCTGACCCATATGGAACCCTTCCCCCCAGGTGAGGGACCTCTCAGTGTGGTATCCATCTGGCACCCTCCATCCCTCAGGCTGAGGCACTAGGGCTCAATCACCTTTTTTCTTGAAGGTTTCTTCTTGTTCATATGTTTGCTTCTCTCCTGGGCACTAATAGGAGAGAGGAGAGGAATCTCAGAACTCCTCCTCCCAAGAAGCCTAACTCCACTGCACATTGGCCAGTGGGCACAGGACCCAGAGGGTCCTAAGCCTCATCCAATCGGGGATAAATGATTCCAGAATGAGAGTATACACAGCAGGCGCAAAGTGCTACCTGTCAGATTGTTTGTGTATGATGCTCCCTCTTCCTGCCTTTTGATAGAATCTGCACACACAGTGGAGTGCAGTGTGCTGAACCATTTTGGGTTCAGACTGCTGCTTGATTCCTAAATTGAATTCTTTTTGCTAAAATAAACTTAAATTTGTGCTAAATTTAATGTGTGTAAAGTTTTTATTTTAACTGATTAGTGTGAGAAATATGATCTGAAGTAATAATAGAACTCTCATCATCCTCCGGGGTATGGGGTGACCATGCAAAGTTGTCGACAGGGCCTATCGATCTCTCACAGCAGTTTGGGTCCTGGGTAAGTTCTCATTCACATTTTGAAGCTCCAAGGATTTTATGTTTTGAGCTCTGTGAGTTTGGACATTTTCTAAACAAATCTAGACTGGGTTCAGAAGTTTCTGAAATAGTAAATAGAGCCAAATAAGATATTTAAAATAAATGTGTTGTCCTTTGACAGTTCTGGCAAAACAAATTCCCAAGAAGCCCTGAGGAATGCAGAAAAGGGCTAGCTGACCCCTTTGAGAGAGTGTCTTCCTTCTGAGGTTTGTGAGTAAGCTCTTCTAAGACAAAGCTGCTATTTTTGTATTGAGTCCTCATACACTTGGCTTTAGAATCCAGGGTTTTTTGCTGTGAGAGGGTGTGTGACCTTGGGATTGGTGTTGAGAATCATTTGTGCCATGGCAGTGCATGTGACCTTGGGGTTCATGCCAAGGGTCAGTTGTGCTGTGAGAGAGCAGGTGACCTTGAGGTAGGTCCCTAGGGCCAGTTTTCCAGTGGGAGTGTGCGTGACCTTGGGGTGAGTCCTGATGGTCATATATGCCGTAAAAGGGTGTGTGACTTTGGTGTGTGTCCCAAGGGTCAGTTGTGTTGGAGAGAGTAAATGACTCTGGGAAGGGTCCTGAGGGTCACTGTGCTGTGGGATGGTGCATTACCTTGTGATGGGTTCCTAGGGTCAGTTGTGTTGGAGAGGTCAAATGACCTCTGGGTTGGACTCCGTGATCAGTTATTTATGGCACATGCATGCTGCTAAAGTGTCTTGAGTTATTCAATATATTATTTTCATACAAGCAAGATAATCATACACATTAATAATTTATGTAAACTTTTAAGTTTTCTTTAAAATGTTTAGCAATGCTATTAAGTATAAAGAGCTTAAACATTTTCTTTAATATATTTGAGGGAATACTTATTCTACACATATACTTTGTATCCCCTTAAGCAAAATAATAATCATTTTGAAAATATTAAATATCAAAGAAAAGATATAATTATTCACAGGTATATGTCATGAATTGTGTCAAATTATCATGAACAAGAGATAACATAGTGAGAAATATCATCAAAGAACATTTAGTGTTCAAAATTTTCACTGGGACTACTTAGGCATAAACACGTAATTAAAATTCGTTAGCACTTAAACATGACAAATGCATTATTTTAAAAATGTGTCTCATTAAACTAATCACTCTGAAAATTGTTAATGAATCTCTTTCTGAGATTAAGTTTGAAGGCTCCTCATTCCATAACAACAAAGAGCATGAAATAATTTATAATATGTATATTTTTTATTTATGCTTTTAAATGGGCACAATCTTAAAAGTTAGATGACATACAATGCTCATAATTTGGGGATGTTGAAAAATATTATTTAATTTTAAGGCATTAAATTTGCATCCTTGACTCTATTGATAAGAAGCAAAACAGAATATACACATCAGCTACATATTTAATCTCTTCACAATGTTATAATTATTTTCATTTAGCTAAAAAAGAAATAACTCAAAACAATGCATAAACTGAAGAAAACACAATTATCCCCTTACCCAAAAACTCTATTTAATGAGAGTAGAGTCTGTGTTCATGGACTGTAAAATAAAGCACGAGAAATAATGTCAGACATAGGACAAAAATAGAAACAGCTAAAAGTCTGAAATGAACAGGCTAAAAATGTGTTCAAAAATTCAGATGACAAAATGAAGCAAGTGTAGGAAGCCAATAATTAAACTGAAGTTGAAAATTTATTGAGATTTATAGGAATCCATTTATGGCAGATTAAAATTCCACAGTTAGTTCCAGACTAAATTTATTAAAAAATACATGTGCCTGGGTATAAATTATAAAATTACTGATCTCAAAAAAATAACAAAATTATTAAAAATTTCAAAATAAGCATTTAGGTGGAAAGTATAAGTTATAGATGCCAAAAAATAAAAGAAATTATACTAGTATCGAGCTCTATTTTCCACTCTTGATATTAGTAAACAAGCTAAAGAAAGATTAGGATGATGACATTTAAATGATGAAATCAGTTAAAGTGAAAATATCTTGAGTTGTGCAATAGTTTATAGAACATACTGTCTTTGAGCTACATTAAAGACAAATTTTCAGAAAAGTTACATTTCAGAAATAATTTTAAAAATTTATACAACACAATAGTTGGAAATTGGAGAAAGATGACAAATTGAGTGAGATGTAGTTAGCAATAACACTTTTATACAAATATAAATATATGTTCCGTTATATTTATATAAATTCCACTGATAACATAATACATATATAAATATTATTTATAGATACATAATAAAATACATATTTAAATACTTTATATAGCACTCAATTTATTTTAAATATCAATAAAATGAATATCTATCTAAATATTAATATAAGTTGTAAATAAGAGATCTAAAAATAGGAGATCAGTTACTTTAAAAAAATTATATAGGTGCTCAGGCATCATAGAGAATTCCAATTTGAATGGGAAGGTGAAAAAGAACATAAATAGTAAAGTAAATTAATAACATTAATTATAAGCAGTCATTATGCTAAAGGAAAATTCATTAATATCTAGAAGCTATTGAGTTACCTTAGAAAATGAAATGATGGCCACATTCTGATTATAAGTGACACAGTGAATTTAAAAAGGAACATTTGAGAATTTTAGTAAACAACTAGAATTTTTGTTACTACAATGATTTATAAATGAGAAATAGACATTCATATTACTTGGGATTTAAATTAATGCATAAAAATGTTTCAAAATATTTTACACTGTATAAATGATATCTGGCATTTAACAAATGATCTGGCAGTTAACTACATAAAGGAGTCTTAAAAATACAAGGACAAACTTGGTGTTTAATTTTTGGACTATTTTACTTGGGAAAATTCAATAATCAAAAAAGAAGACAGACTCTCTATAAAAATATAAGTATATGACAATATATAAAGGCACAAAATTGCTGCTTGTAAAACCTTATTTAGGGGGAGAAACATTAAAAAATAAGTAAAATCAATAAGAATATTATTCAATTTACTTAACGTTGATTATAGTCAAAGAGATGAAGCTTACATACGTATTAAACATAGAATTCAATAAATTACAATACATAGTGTTTATTCCTATAAATAAAGATAAGTATAATCAAGTAAAGGGGAACAAAGTACAGAGTAGTGGTCAGTGGTTTCAATTTTAAATATAGAGTTTCACAATAGATGTCATTGAAAAAATAACTTGTCACCAAAAACTTGGATGAGTATGAGGGTTAGTCATAAAAATATCTGATGAAAGAAATTTCAAGATGTAGAGAACAGCAAGTAACAGTTCGAATGAAGGAAGTGGTTCAGTAGGGTATAAGAAAAGGGTAAGATAAGATATGAAGGGAAACTCCCTGAGGTCCCCTCCCACTGTAGAAGCCTTTCTATCCTCTCAATAAATCCTGCTTTCCCAAGAAAAAAGGTAAGTAATTAGAATTTTAACTAGAGAGCTGGGTGCAGTTGTTCTAGCCCGTAATCCCAGCACCTTGGGAGGCCTAGGGGAGAGAATTGCTTGAGTCCAGAGAATTGAGACCAGACTGGTCAACTTGGTGAGACCTCTTCTCTACAATAAAAAATTTAAAAAAATTATTCAGGTCTGGTGGCACGTGCCTGTAGTTCCAGCTGGTTGGAAGGCTGAAATGGAAGTATCACCTGAGCTCAGCAGGTCGAGACTGCAGTGGCCATGAATGTGCCACTGCATTCCACCCTGGGTGACAGAGTGAGACCCCCAACTCAGGAAAAAAAAGTAACTAGAGAATAATCTATAGGGATTTATGGGGTTTGTGGAAGCTAATGACAAAAAAAAGTTGGTGCTTATGAGTAGTTATAGGAACTTTGCCTTTGACTTTGAGTAAAATAGGATTCATAAGGTTTTAAGCAAAGAAGATAATTATAAATTTTTTCTGATAATTGTTTTCATCTGCCTTTGAATATAAAATCAAATTTAAAATTGAACTCACCAGTAAATCGAAGAAAAATCAAATATTTTGACATTATAGTATAATCATTATGGGATAGAAGTTAAAAAATGAAAATAGGTATAATTTTGCCTTAATATAGATGTATCCTTCTTATCTAGGTACACTGTTTTCTTAGCAAATAAAATATTCCTTGTATAAGTTTAAACCTAAAGATATATAGTCTAAAATATGCAATTTAGTATTTTATTTTAAAATTATTTTTAAACAAATTTTCAGTATTAGTAAAAGGTAATATATTTTGTTTGTAGTTAGAAAAAAAGCAGAAACCTACTTTTTCCTGAATGACATTTTTAAGTAAAATATGTTCATGGTGTTTTTTGTTTCGTTTTTTTTAGAAGGAAAACAAATAACTCATAATTTATTTTTTTATTTTAAAGATGAGGGGTACAATACACAGTTAGGTCAGCAAATGTTGATTATGCTATACCCTTGTTGATGAGGTGTGCCCCTCCTACCCCTGGCAGTTTCTCTCAGCTGCCAATTCGACCCCCCTCCCCTGACAGTTTCCCACTACCAATACCTTTCTTATAGGTATTATAATAATTGTTCAAGGTCCGCTTATGAGTGAGAACATATGGTACTCTGTTCTTTGTTGCTGTGAAAGATCACTGAGTATGATAGACTCTAAATCCATCCATGTTCCTGCGAAGTCCAAATGTTTGTACTTCTTTATGGGTGCATAATATTCCATTGTGTATATGTACCACATTTTTATAATCCAATCGAGCTTTGATGGGCAGTATGATTGGGTCTATATTTTTGCTATTGTGTATAGAGCTGCAAAATACATATGTATGCAGGTATTTTTTTTTCTCTTTTAATTTTTATTTTGAAAGTGTGGGGTACAATTCAGTGGTAGGTATACAAATGTTCATTGTGCAAGTATTCTTATTGATGAGGTGTGCCCCCCTTTCCCAGGTGAATATCGACTACTATCAATCCCAGCAATTCCCCCACCCTCTCCCCACAGTTTCCCACTACTTTCAATCCCTTTCCTAGAGTGATATGGTAGTTGTTCAAGGTCCACTTATGAGTGAGAACATGTGATACTCACCTCTTTGTTTCTGTGAGAGAGCACTCAGTATTATAAGCTCTAATTCCATCCACATTGCTGCGAAGTTCATGACTGTTTCTCTTTATGGCTGTGTAATATTCCATTGTGTATATGTGTACCACATTTTTTTATCCAGTCTTCTTTTTTTTTTGAGTTGGAGTCTCACTCTGTCGCCCAGCCTGGAGTGCAGTGGCTGCTCCCAGCCACCGCAGCCTCGACCTGCTGGGCTCCGGCGATCCTTCCGCCTCAACCTTCCAAGTAGCTGAAACTACAGGCGTGCGCTACCACGTCTGGCTAATTTTTGATTTATTGTAGAGATGAGGTCTCGCCAAGTTGCCCAGGCAGGTCTCGAACACGCGGGCTCAGGCAATCCACTCACCTCAGCCTCCCAAAGGCGCAGGATTACAGGCTGAGCCACCGAGCCCAGCTCCAGGCCTCTTTTGATGGGCAGCATGGTTGTTTCCATGTTCTTGCTAGTGTGAACAATGCTTCGATAAACATATATGTGTAGGTATCTTTTTTACAGAGTGACCTGAGTTCTTCCAGGTATATTCCCAGTAGGGGGATTGTGGGATCATATGAAAGGTCAATTTTCAGGAGTTTTAGGAATTGCCACACTGATTTCCACAGAGGTTGTACTTTTGGTCACATCTTCTCCAGCATCTGTTATTTTTTGACTTATTGATGATGGCCATTCTGACTGGAGTTAGGTGATATCACAGTGTAGTTTTAATTTTCATCTCCTTGATGATTAATGAGGCTGAACATCTTTTCATTTGTCTGTTGGCTGCTCATGTGTCTTCCTTTGAGAAGTGTCTATTCATATCTTTTGTCCACTTTGTAATGGGGCTCTTTGTTTTTTTCTTTTCACACGTTTGCATTTCTTTTAGATACTTGATGTTAGGCTTTTGTCAGATAAGGGGTTGGCAGATATTTATTCCCAGTCTGTGAGCTGTCTCCCTGCTCTCTTGATGGTTTCTTTGCTTTGCAGAAGCTTGTCAGTTTAATGAGTTCCCACTTGTCTATCTTATCTCTTATGGCTTGGGCACTTTGGGTTTTGGTCAGAAATCGTTTGCCAGTTCCAACTTCGGTAAGAGTGTCTCCTGCATTTTCTAAGGTTCTTACAGTTTGAGGTTTTACATTTAGGTCTGTGGTCCATTTAGAGTTAATTTCTTTGTATGGGGATAGGTAGGAGTCCTGTTTCAATCTTCTGTATGTGGTCAGCCAGTTTTCCCAGCACCATTTACTGAATAGGTTCTCCTCTCCCCAGTACTGGGTGGTGGAGGCTTTGTCGAAGATGAGTTGGTTGAGAAATTGAGGTTTTGCTTCTGGGATCTCAGTTCTATTCCATTGGTCTATATTCCTGTTCTTGTACCAATGCCAAGCTGTTTTGATTATTGTAGCTTTATAGTATTGTTTAAAGTCTGGGAGTGTGATAGCGTCTGCTCTTTTTTCTTTCTTTTTTTTTTTTTTTTTGCTAAGGATTGTTTTGGGTATTCTTGGTTGTTTATGTTTCCATATGAATACCTGTACTGTTTTTTCTAAGTCTGAGAAGAATGCTGCTGGTAATTTGATGGGTATTGCATTATATCTGTAGATTGCCTAAGGTAAAATGGACATCTCAGCAATGTTGGTTCCTCCAATTCATGAGCATGGAATATTTTTCCACTTTTTTGTTTCATCTTTGATTTCTTTGAGTAATGTTTTGTAGTTTCCATTGAAAGGTCTTTTGCATCTCTGGTTAGGAAGATGCCAAAGTATTTCATTTTTTTTGTGGCTATTGTCAATGGAATTGTGGTCTTTATTTGGGTTTCTGTTTATTATTGGTGGATAGAAATGTGATTGTCTTTTGTACATTTATATTATACCTGGAGACTTTCCCAAAGTTCTTCATCAGTGCCATTGAGGTTTTTGGCAGATTCTCTTGGGTTTTCAAGGTATACAATAATGTCACCTGCAAAGAGAGATAACTTGATTTCTTCTTTTCCTATCTGGTTACCCCTGATCGCCTCCTCTTCTCTGATTGCTGTAGCCAGGAATTTCAAAACTATGTTGAACAGGAAGGGCAAGAGTGGGCATCCTTGTCTTGTTCCAGTTTTCTATGAAAATTGTTCCAATTTCTGTCTGTTTAGGAGTATGCTGACTGTGGGTTTCTCATAGATGACTTTTACTATTTTGAGGTATGTTCCACATAGGCTTAGATGTTCGAGGGTTTTTATTAAGAAGGGTGCTGTATTTCATCCAAAGCTTTTTCTGCATCTAATGATATAATCATGTGGTTTTTGTTTTGACATCTGTTGATGTATTTTAATTACATTTTTGGTCTTACGAATGTTGAACCAGACTTGCATTCTGGGGATGAAGTCTACTTGGTCATGATGGATAATTTTTGTTGTTGATTTCAGTTTGCTTGGATCTTGGTGAGAATTTTAGCATCTATGTTCATTAAAGATATTGACCAGTAGTTCTCTTTCTTTGATGGATCTTTACCTGGCTTGGGTGTCAATGTGATATTAGCCTTATAAAATGATTTGGGGAGAGTGCCATCTTTCTCAATCGCCTGGAATACTTTCAATAAGATTGGTATCAGTTCCTCCTTTTATGTTTTGTTGAATTCTGCTGGAAAGCCATCTGGTCCAGAACTTCATGTCGGTAGTTTTCTTATGACATAATCAATTTCCTTGATTGTTATTGGCCTATTTAGAGTCTCAGTGTCTTCTTGTTTCAGCCTAGGGAGGTTGTGTGATGTCAGAAAGTCCTCCATTTTCTTTAGGTTTTCAAGTTCGTTTCCATACAATTGTACATAGTAGTCTCTGATAATATTTTGTATTTCTTCTGGGTCAGTTGTGACTTCATATTTGTGTTTCTGATTGAGTTTATTTGGGCTTTTTCTCTCTTTTTCTTGGTCACTCTGGTTAAAGGACCATCTATTTTGTTTATCCTTTCAAAGAACCAACTTTTTGTTTTGTTTATTTTTTGTATAATCTTTTTGTGTTGAATGTCCTGGATTTGGGCTTTTATTTTGGTGATCTGGATTCTTCTGCTGAAGTTAGGGTTTTGGTGGTCTTGCATTTCTAGCATACTTGGGTGATTTGTTAGGCTAACTTGTGATCTTTCCATTTTCTTCATGTGTGTTTGTAAAGGTATGAATTCCCCTTTTACTACTGCCTTCAAGGCTTCCCAGAGGTTTTGATAAGATGTTTCTTCATTTTCATTTCTTTTTGGTTACTTTTAATCTCTGTTTTGATTTCATCATTGACCCAGGAGTTGCTTAGCATCATACTTTTTTGGTGTTGATATTTATTTTTATTCCACTGTGGTGTGAGAAGGTGCATGGCAAAATGTCAGTCTTATGAAATTTGCTTATGTTTGATTTATGGCCAATGATGTGGTTGATCTTGGAGTATGTTCCATGTGGTGATAGGTCCATTTGTTCAAGAGTCTTATTGAGGTTCTGGATCTCCTCGCTGGTTTTATGTCTTGATGATCTGTCCAGGGTTGTGAATGGGGTATTAAAGTCTCCAGCTATGATATAGGGTCAATCTCTTTTTTACGTTTCCATAGAAACTGCTTTACAAACCTTGATGGTCCTTTGTTGGGTGCATGTATGTTTAGGATGTATATTTTTTGTTGATGCATTGAAAATTTTATCATTATATAGTCACTTTCATCTTTTTTAATTTTCGATATCTTAAAGGGTATTTTGTCTGAGATTAAAATTGCAACTCCAGCTTTCTTGTTGTGTTCCATTTGCTGGAAATTTTGCTTCCCATCATTTTACACTGAGTCTGTGAATGTCTTTTCTGGTGAAATGAGTCCTTGGAGACAATATATTTTTGCTTTATGATATTTTATCCATTTTGCCATTCTATGTCTTTGCTTGGTGCATTTAGTCCATTCACATTTAGGCTAATTATTGAAACGTCAGAGTTTACCCCTGTCATGAGGGTTCTTATAGAGGTGTTGATCCTGTTTGTATGTTGTTTTTCTTTTGATTTTGGGGTTGATTTGTGTGTCTTTTCAATCTTTTTCCTGCACTCTTGTGAAGAATGTTGTTGTTCTTTTTGCCCTTTCTTCTCTGTTTAATATTTTTTTAAGTGTTTCTAGTAGGGCTGGTCACTGATGAGGCTTAGTTTAGCTGGGTAGGTTAATCGTGGTTGAAATTGATTATCTTTGAGGACTTTGAAGGTTGGGCTCCAAGCTCTCCTAGCCTGAAGGGTTTCTGTAGATAAATCTACTGCTATTGTAATTGGTCTTCCCCAATAGGGAGTATGACCGTTTTCTCTTGCTGCCTTTAGGATTTTTCTCTTTTATACCTACTTTGTTTAAGCAAATTGTTATGTGTCTGGGAGTTGGTCTTCTCATTTGTTGTCTTACAGGGGTTCTCTGAATCTCCTGTGTTTGAATTTTCATGTCTCTGATGGGGTGAGGGAAGTTTTCTTAAATAATTTCATAGAATGTTTTTTCCAGGGTTGTCTCTCTGTCTCTTTTTCTTCCTCAGGAAGTCCAATTTTTCTTAGGTTTGGTCTCTTGAAGAAATTGCTCATCTCTTGAAGGTTTTGTTCTGTCTTTTTAAGCTTCTTTTCTATGGTTTGGGAAGTTTGGGTTAGTTCTGTATTTCGGTCCTCAAGCTCTGAGATTCTTTCTTCTTCTTGGTTAATTCTGCTTTCCATGCTTATTAGTTCGTTATTTATTTCAATCACAATATTCTTTACTACTGTTATCTCAGTTATCAACTCCTTCCTCTTTTCCTCTTGTCTTTCCTCAATTCTTTTTATTCTTTCTATTAGTGTCTTGATGTCTGGGTTTGTAGTATGTGACCAGTCATTCTTAGAACTCTTCATTGTTTCCATTCTGATGTTTCCTCAGTGTCGGGTCTCCTAGGAATCTGTGGGAGACCTATATTTTTCTTCTGGTTTTTCTTCATCTGTGTAAATTTTCCTCCCCACATTTTCCTTTTTCCCCACCCTCTTCTTTAATTTTGTTTTTCAGGGGTAGCAGGGTTGCTTTTACTTCTGTTTGCTTGATCTCCCAGTCTTCCTTTTGTGAATCCTCTAACTTTGTTTACTTATGAATCTTGACTGTGGGTTGAGGATTGTGCTTTTTTTTTTTTTTTGCAGTTTTGAGAATGAATTCAGGGGCAAGCTGTGATTCAAACTCTATCTGCAGATCACAGTATCCACCGAGAAGTATATGAATACTCTGGAACCTACTTTTCACTGCCTTGCAATCTGTCCATTCAGTGGGGGAATAGATTTACTCCCTGAAAGCAAAATGTGGTAAGAAAAAGGAAACAGATGTAACAGGTGAGGGGAGGAAGAGCAAGGAAGAGAATGAGAAGAGTAAGTGGGAAAACAAAAAGAGACACAAAGAAAGAAAGGAGTAAGAAAAAATGAAAAAAAAACTAAAGCAATACACATAACCATACAGAAACACAAGCCAATCAACTTCCATATTGATACTATTCCTTTACACAAGCATGAAGTCTAAAAGATAAAAGTAAATCAGCAAACTAACAAGCAAATTTAGTATGAAAACACTTTCAATAGCAATAAGAAGAAAGAAAAAAGAGGAAAAAAGGAAAAGGATAAGTAAAACAAACATACAAACAATACAAATAGAAAAAATAAAAACAAGGGAACCAAGCCCGATCTTAGATCATTACTCTAAGTCCAATATCCTTTCATCTCTGATCTCTAGCTTTCATTGCAGGCTGGTAGGGTTATTCACTGCTAGGATCTGATTCCCCAGGGCTGGTGTGAGGGAGGTTTGATCAGATTTGAGCTCAGTCAGCTTGCTGTCTGAGAAGTCAGCTATTCAAACCTGACGTGTCAGATCTAGCACAGGGGAGTGGTTTCAGTCTCTCCAAGTTTGATTTTATTACCTTAGATCTCAAACTGGAGGCAGGCAGAGCTAGGCAGACCCAGCATGCTGGATGGGTCAATGCAGTGTCTGTGTGGTCTCAGGGCTCTAGTTGTTACACGACCCACCTGCTGGGCCAAACTGGGGGGGAGGAGTGTGGGAGAGCCAGGAGCTGCAAGTCAGTGTGGCAGTGGGTGACTCCTGCTGGGCAGAGCTGTGTAGCAGGGGTGGGGTTTCAGAGCTCCCTGGACTAGGAATTGGGGGCCGCCTTTGGTATCTTTTTTTGTAGAATGATTTGATTTCCTTTGGGTATATTCCCAATAGGGGAATTGCTGGGTCATATAGAAAGTCAATTTCTAGTTATTTCAGAAATCATCACACTGTCATTCAAAGAGGTTGCAGTAGTTTGCATTCCTACCAGCAGTGTAGCAGTTTCTTTTTCTCTGCATTGTCATCAGCATCTGCTGTTGCTTGTTTCATTAATGATGCCCATTCTTACTAGAGTTAGGTGATATCTCCTTTTTTAAAAATTTATGATGTGTATTTTTTATTTTTAAATTTTGGGTTGCAATTATGGTTTAGGTGTACAAATATACATTGTGCAGGTACCCATGTTGATGAGATGTGCCCCCACCTCCCCATGTAGAGAGAGACCCCACCTCCCTGGTGCTCCCTGCCACCACCCCTCCCCGTAGTTTCCCACCACTGTCAATCCTTTTCTTATAGTATTATGGTAGTTGTGCAATGTCCACTTTTGAGTGAGAACATGTGATACTCAGAACTCTGTTTCTGTGATAAATCACTCAGTATGATAAACTCTAATTCCAGACAGGTTGCTGCAGAATTCATGATTATATTCTTCTTTATGGTTGCATAATATTCCATTGTGTATATGTACCACTTTTTTTTTTTTTTTTGAGTTGGAGTCTCACTCAGTCGCCCAGACTGGAGTGCAGTGGTCGCTCCCGGCCACTGCAGCCTCGACCTGCTGGACTCCAGTGATCCTTCCACCTCCACCTTACAAGTATCTGGAACTATAGGCTCGTGCTACCACACCCTGCTGATTTTTTGATTTATTGTAGAGATTTGGTCTCGCTTGCCCAGGCGGTTCTCGAACCTGCGGGCTCAGATAATCCACTCACCTCAGCCTTCCAAGGTGCTGGATTACAGGCTGAGCCACCGAGCCTGGCTGAACCACATTTTTTAAAGCCAATCCTCTTTTGATGGGCAGTACGGTTGGATCCGTGTTCTTGCTATTGTGAACAATGCTCCAAATAAACATCTGTGCTTAGGTATCTTTTTTTTATAGAGTGATCTGAGTTCTTCCAGGTATTTTCCCAGTTCTGGGATTTCAGGATCATATACAAGGTTGATTTTTAGAACTTTTAGAAATTACCACACTGATTTCCACAGAGGTTGTACTAGTTTACACTCCCACCAACGGTATAGAAGTGTTCCCTTTTTGCCACATCCTATCCAGCATCTGTTATTTTTTGTACTATGGATGACTGCCATTCTGACTGGAGTTAGGTGTTATCTCAATGTAGTTTTAATTTGCATCTCCTCGATGACCAATGAGATGGAACATTTTTTCTTGTATCTGTTGGATTTTGATTTTAAAATTATTTTTTAAATTATTTTAAAATTATTTTAAAATTAATTTTTAAATTATTAAAAAATTTATTCTAATACATATTTTTTACTTTAAAATTGTGGGGTACAGATAAGGGTTAGGTATACAAATTTGCATTGCATAGGTACCCTTGTTGATGAGGTTTTCCCCCTGTCCCCAGACAGATATTGACTACCGTTAATCCCACCTCCTTTTCCCTCCCTGCTCCCCCCCATAGTTTCCCAGCACTGTCAATCCTTTTCCTATAGTATTACAATAGTTGTTCAAGGTCCACTTATGAGTGAAAGCATGTGATACTCAGATATTTGTTTCTGTGAGATCACTCAGTATTATAAACTCTAATTCCATCCAGATTGCTGCAAAATTCATGATTTTGTTCTTTTTTATGGCTGTGTAATATTCCATCATGTATACGTACACATTTTTTTAATCCAGCCCTCTTTTGATGAACAGCATTGTTGGTTCCATGATCTTACTGTTGTGAACAATGCTGCGATAAACATACATGCACAGGTATCTTTTTTGTAGAGTGATTTGAGTCCTTCAGGGTATACTCCCAGTTGGAGAATTGCAGGGTCATATAGAAGGTTGACTTTTAGAGCTTTTAGGAATTGCTGCACTGATTTCCATAGAGGCTGCACTAGTTTACACTCCCACCAGCAGTGTAGAAGTATTCCCTTTTCACCACATCCTCTCCAGCATCTATTGTTAATGACCATTCTTTACTGGAGTTAGGTGTTATCTCAGTGTAGTTTTAATTTTCATTTCCTTTATGACTAGTAATGTTGAACATTTCTTCATGTATCTGTTGACCACTCATAAGTCTTCTTTTGAGAAGGATCTGTTCTTGTTTTTTGCCCACTTTGTAATGGGATTGCTTTTTTTCTTTTCAGCACGTTTGAGTTCTTTGTAGATCCTAGATGTTAGGCCTTTGTCAGACATGGAGTTGGTAAATACGTTTTCCCAGTCTGTTGGCTGTCTCCCTGCTCTCTTGATGGTTTATTTGATTTTGCAGAAGCTTGTCAGTTTAATGAGGCCCCATTTTTGTATTTTATCTCTTATGGCCTGTGCATTTAGGTTTTTACTCGGGAATTGGATGCCAGTTCCAACTTCCATAAGGGTATGTCCTGCATTTTCTAAAGTTCTTATGGTTTGAGGTTTTACATTTAGGTCTCTGATCTATCTAGAGTTATTTTTTGTGTATGGGAATACATAGGGGTCTTGTTTGAATCTTCTGCATGTGGTCAGCCAGTTTTCCCAGCACCATATACTGAATAGGTTCTCCTCTCCCCAGTGGTGGGTGGTGGACGGTTTTTTGAAGATGAGTTTGTTGAGAAATTGAGGTTTTGCTTCTGGAATCTCAATTCTATTCCATTGGTCTATATGCCTGTTTCTGTACCAATACCAAGCTGTTTTGATGATTGTAGCTTTATAGTAAAGTTTAAAGTCTGGTAGTGTGATACCTCCTGCTTTTTTTTTTTTTTTTTTTGCTGAGGATTGTTCTGGGTATTCTTGGTCGTTTGTATATCCATATGAATTCCTCTATTGTTTTTTCTAGATCTGAGAAGAATGTTGCTGATAATTTGATGGGTACTGCATTAAATCTGTAGATTGTCTTAGGTAAGATGGACATCTTCACAATGTTGATTCTTCCAATCTATGAGCATAGGATATTTTCCCACTTGTTTGTGTCATCGTTGATTTCTTTGAGCAGTGTTATGTCATTTTCATTGTAGAGATGTTTCACGTCTCTGGTTAGGAAGATGCCAAGGTTTTCCTTTTTTTTGTGTGGCTATTGTGAATATAATTGTGCTTTTTATTTGGGTTTCTGTTTGTTTATTATTGGTGTAAAGAAATGTGATTGTCTTTTGCACATTTATTTTAAACCCTGAGACTTTGCCAAAGTCCTTTATCAGTGCAAGGAGGTTCTTGACAGATTTTCTTGGGTTTTCCAGGTACATAATCATGTAGTCTGTAAAGAGAGATAACTTGACTTCCTCTTTTCCTATTTGGATACCCCTGCTCACCTTCTCTTTTCTGATTTCTTTGGTCATGACTTCCAATACTATATTGAACAGGAGGGGTGGAAGTGAGCATCCTTGTCTTGTTCCAGTTTTCAGGGGAAATTGTTCCAATTTTTGTCTGTTTAGGAGTATGCTGGCTGTGGGTTTCTCATTGATGGCTTTTACCATTTTGAGGTATGTTCCATGTATGCCTAGATATTCAAGGGTTTTTATCAAGAAGTGGTGCTGGATCTCATCAAGGCTTTTTCTCCATCTAATCATATAATCATGTGGTTTTTGTTTTGACATCTGTTGATGTGTTTAATTACATTTATGGTTTTACAAATGTTGAATCAGACTTGAGCCCCAGGGATGCAGCCTACTTGGCTATGACGGATGATTTTTCAGATGTGTTGTTGAATCTAGTTTTCTAGGATCATGTTGAGAATTTTAGCGTCCATATTCATCAAAGATATTGGCTTGTAGTTCTTTTTCTTTGCTGGGTCTTTACCTAGCTTGGATATCAATATGATGTTAGCTTTATAAAATGATTTGGGGAGTGTTCAATCAACTAGAATACTTTCAGTAGGATTGGTATCAGCTCCTCCTTAAATAGCTTATAGATGTCTGCTGGAGAGCCATCTGGTCCAGAATTTTTTTTGGTACGTATTTTTCTTATGACATAGTCAATTTACTTGATTGTTATTCGTCTATTTAGCATCTCGATTTCTTCTTGTTTCAGCCTAGGCAGGTTGTGTGATGTTAGAAAGTCCTCCATTTCCTTAAGGTTTTCAAATTTGTTTCCATACAAGTGTACTTAGTAGTCTCTAATGATGTTTTGTATTTTTTTTTTTTTTTGAGTTGGAGTCTCACTCTGTCGCCCAGACTGGAGTGCAGTGGCCGCTTCCGGCCACCGCAGCCTCGCCTGCTGGGCTCCGGCGATCCTTCCGCCTCCGTCTTCCGAGTAGCCGGAATTACAGGCATGCGCTACCATGCCCGGCTGATTTTTTGATTTATTGTAGAGATGAAGTCTCGCTGCCCAGGCGGGTCTTGAACCCGCGGGCTCAGGCAATCCACTCACCTCAGCCTCCCAAAGGTGCGGGATTACAGGCTGAGCCACCGAGCCCGGCTGATGTTTTGTATTTCTTGAGGGTCAGATGTGACTTCATCTTTTGTCTTTCTTGGTTGTGTTCATTTGGGCTTTTTCTCTCTTTTTCTTGGTCAGTCTGGCAAGGGGACCATTGATCTTGTTTATCCTTTCAAAGAACTAGCTTTTGGTTTCATTCATTCATTCATTCATTCAACTTGGAGTCTCATTCTGTCGCCCAGAATGGAGTAGAGTGGCCGCTCCTGGCCACCGCAGCCTCAACCTGCTGGGTTCCAGCAATTCTTCTGCCTCACCCTTCCAAGTAGCTGGAACTACAGGTGCACGCTACCACCCCCAGCTGATTTTTGATTTTTTGTAGAGATGAGGTCTCGCCAAGTTTCCCAGGTGGCTCTCAAACCTGTGAACTCAGGCAATCCACTCACCTCAGCCTCCCAAGGCGTGGGATTACAGGCTGAGCCACCGAGCCCGGTTTATTTATTTTTGTATTATCTTTTTGTCTTCTATGTCCTGGATTTTGGCTTTTATTTTGGTGATCTGGATTCTTCTGCTCAAGTTAGGGTTCTGGTGGTCTTGATTTCCATCTTCCTTAGTTGACTTGTTAGGTTGTTTATTTGTGATCTTTCTATTTTCTCCATGTGTGTTTGTAGAGATATGAGTTCCCCTCTTACTACAGCTTTCATGTCATCCCGGAGATTTTGGTAAGATGGTTCTTCATTTTCCTTTGTTTCCAGGTATCTTTTAATCTCTGTTTTGATTTCATCATTGACCCAGGAGTTGTTTAGCATCATGCTGTTTAGTGTCCATGTCTTTGTGGATTTTGGAGGAACTTTGCTAGTGTTGATGTTTATTTTTATTCCACTGAGGTCAGAGAAGGTGCATGTCAAAATTTCGATCTTTTGACATTTGTTAATGCTTGATTCATGGCCAAGTATGTGGTTGATCTTAGAGTACTTTCCATGTGCTGATGAGTAGAGTGTATATTTTGTGGGGTTTGGGTGGAGTGTTCTGTCATAATCTAAGTCCATTTGGTGAAGGGTCACATTGTGGTTCAGGATCTCATTGCTGATTTTTTGTCCTGATGATATGTCTAGGGTTGTGAGTGGGGTTTTAAAGACCCCAGCTATGATAGTGTTAGAGTCAATGTCTTTTTTGAGTTTACCTAGAAGCTGCTTTATGAATGTTGGTGCTCCTCTGTTGGGTGCATATATGTTTAGGATGGATATTTCTTGTTGATGGATTGAACTTTTTATCATTATGTATCTGTACCTTTTTAAGTTTTTGATAGCTTAAACGGTATTTTGTTTGAGATTAAGATTGTGACTCCTCCTTTCTTTTTGTTTCATTTGCCTGAAGATTTGATTCCCATCCTCTTACTTTGAGTCTGTGAGTGTCCTTTCTAGATAGGTGAGTCTCTGGAAGGAAATATATTGTTGCCTGATGATATTTTATCCATTTTGCCATTCTATGTCTTTTCAGTGGTGCATTTAATCCAATCTCATTCAGGTTAATCATTGAAATGTAAGAGTTGATCCCTATCATTAGGTTCTTACAGAGTTGTTGTTCTTGTTCCTGTTTGTTTGTTGTCTTTCTTTGGTTTGGGGGTTGGTTCATGTGTGTTTTTAATCTTTTTCCTTGTACTCTTGGGAAAAACGTTGTTCTTTTTTCCTTATCTTCTTTGTTCAATACTTTCTTAAATGTTTCTTGTAGAGGTGATCTAGTGGCAGCATAAGTTCTTAGGGATTAGCTATCTGGTAATGATTTCAATTCTCCCTCACTGATGAAGCTTAGCTTGGCTGGGTAGGTTATTCTTTGTTGAAATTGTTTATCTTTTAGAACTTTGAAGATAGGGCTCCAAGCTCTCCTGCCCTGAAGTGTTTCTGTAGATAAATCTGCTGCTAATCTAACTGGTTTTCCCTGGCAGGTAATCTGACCTTTTTCTCTTGCTGCCTTTAGGATTTTTTTCTTTTTTACCTACTTTGTTTAGGTGAATTATTATGTGTCTAGGAGTTGAACTTCTCATTTGTTGTCCTGCAGGGGTTCTCTGAATCTCTTGTGTTTGAATGTTTCCATCACTGATGAGATGAGACAAGTTTTCTTGAATGATTTTATGAAATGTTTGTTACAGTATGGTCTCTGTCTCTCTCTCTGTCTCAGGAAGGCCAATTACTCTTAGTTTCAGGCTCTGGAAGTAATTATTTATCTCTTGAATGTTTTGTTCTATCTTCTTAAGCTTCTTTTTTATGTTTTTGCCAGTTTGGGTTAGTTCTGTATTTTGATCTTCAAATTCTGAGATTCTTTCTTCTCCTTGGCTAATTCTGCTTTCCATGCTTATTAGTTTGCTATTTATTTCCATCACAGAATTTTTTACTGCTGTTATTTCTGTTATTCCCTTTTCCTCTTGTCTCTCCTCATTTTTAAAAACTCTCTATTAATCTCTTGACGTCTGGATTTGTTGCATGTGAAAGTCATTCTGGGGGCTCTTCATTGTTTGTGTTCTGAAGTCAGTTTTTTCAGTGTCTGACCTCACTGGTCTGTGTGAGACCTATATTCTTCTTTTGGTTTTTCTTCATTTGTGCAGATTTTTCCTCCCTACTTTGTCCTTCCCTCCACTTCCCTGTCTTCTTTAATTCTGTTATTCAGGGGTGGAGGGCTTGCTTTTACTTCTGTTTGCTCAGTCTCCTATTCTTCCTTATGTATATCTTCTTGCTTTGTTCAAATCTGGAGTTGGGGGCGGTCCTTTTTGCAGTTTTGTGATTTAATTAAAGGGGAGCTGTAATTCAAAATGTGGATACTGCAGATCCCAGTATCCACCGACAAGTATATGGATAATGTGAAACCCACTTCCCACTGCCTTGGAATCTGTCCATGCAATGGGGTTGTACGTTCATTCCCTGAAAGCAAAATGAGGCTAACAGAGGGAAGAGAATGGAGTAGGCAGTGGGGGACAGAGGGAGGTGGAGAGAGAGAGGAGTAAGAGAAAACATTTAAAAACTTTTTGAAAATTATTTTGAAACAAGTTTTAAGAATTAGTAAAATGTATTATTTTTTATTGTTGTTAGAGAAAACCAGAAACCTACTTTCTTCTGAATGACAGTTTCAATTAAAATAATTATATTTAGCTGGGTTTCAGGGCTCAGCCTGTAATCCCGCACCTTGGGAGGCTGAGGTGAATGGATTGCCTGAGCCCGTGGGTTCAAGACCCACCTGGGCAACTTGGCAAGACCTCATCTGTACAATAAATCAAAAAGTAGCTGGACATGGTAGTGCACGCCTGTAGTTCCAGCTACTTGGAAGGCTGAGTCAGAAGGATTGCAGCAGCCCAGCAGGTCGAGCCTGCGGTGGCCAGGAGCGGCCACTGCACTCCAGTCTGGTGACTCCAACTCAAAAATAATAGTAATTATATTTTAAAATATTTTTCATTAGCATGTAACTTTATTGATTCTCAATATGAAAGAAGGACCAAAAATGTCAGAATTTTATTTTTGGACAATAGGTCCCTTGTAGTGTACTGGCTTCCCTCAGAAAGTAAGTGTTCTAAGATTCCATTGACATCAGTGTACCAACTAGCATTTGTGAGAGACTTCACTGGGCTTCAGTGAAATTTTTTTGTAAATTATTTCAATGTATTTTCCTATTTATCATTGGTGGATTTATGAGCACACCTACTCCAACTGTGTTGAATGTTCACCAGTTTTGTTGTTTGTTTGAGTTGGAGTCTCACTCTGTTGCCCAGGTTTTAGTGCCTTGGCATGTTGACAGCCACCACATCCTTGACCTGCTGGGTTTTGGAGTTCCTTTCACTTCAGCCTTCCAAGTAATTGTGACTACAAGCATGTGTCACTTCACTGGCTAACTTTTTTGATTCATTGTAGAGATGAGGTCTCACCATGTTACCCAGGCTGGTCTCAAACCTGTGGGCTAAGTTAATCTTCTCATCTCTGCCTCACAAATTGTTGGAAATACAGGCATAATCCACTGCATCAGCTCAGCAGTTTTTGAGCAAAAATGGTATTACACGTTGTGTCCATCCTCCCTATTTATCTGATCACCTGTGAGTGATTTTTTTTTTTTTTTTGGTTTTTCTTGAGAAAAATTGTCCTCAAAGGGAAATGTTCTGCTGATGTGGAAAAGATCAAACAAACAAATAAAGAAACCCAAAATGGCATAACATTACAAGTCATCAAAATTGACAAGTTTAAAAACTGTTTTGAGCAGTGGAAAATTGCTTCAATAAGTGTACTGCATCAAACAGCAAGTACTTTAAAGGTGATTGAAGTTTAAACATGTGGGAATAAATACACAAATTTTAATAAATCTGGTTCCTTTGGGATTTTCCCTCATGAGTAATAAGCATTTTATTATTTAGTGATTATTTGATTTTTCATCCTTAGCAATCATATTATAGGAAGATATTTTACACATGTGAAAACTCATAAATAACTTGCTATGGCCAAAAAACTCTGCTAGCAAAACTGAGATTCACAAGGCACATTGTGCTCTTAATCTGAAACCACATATGAACACGTTACATTGCTACTAAAATGACAAAACTGAAAACATGATTCTGCGCAAAAGAAGAATTTTATATATATATTGTATATATATATTATTTTTTAAAAGAAAATGCTATTTCCGCTAGTACTTTTAAACTCTGCTTGGGATGTATTAATTTATATGGCACTTTTTAGCGTTGTTCAAATGATGAAACTATAGTAAATTAAGCTTGAGCTGAAAAGTTTCTATTTTATTAATTAAATAAAATTTAGAGTGCTCATGCATATGCACAAACATTGGCATTCAGCAGAGCCCTCATTACCATGCCGAGAGGTGTCGATTCAACTTAGAGCTGCATGTTAAACAAAAGCTTACATAAGATAGGCTTGTTATAATCATGTAAATGAGTTCCCATTGCATTGAGCAGCTTCAGTTTCAGACTGTTAATATTTGTTCACAGGAGACCAGGGAAGATGCTGAAGTGACTCTTTATATGGGGAAGACAAATAGAAAAATCAGAACAAAATAGTTATATACAGTTTACTTTAGGTTAAAAACATGGTCAAATAAATTTGCCTATGAGTTAGAACTTTTTCAGTCATGTTTAGAAAAATTTTGCCAGACAAAGTATGTAAGTAATGTAATGATTCCCTAAGTAACATAACAGTCACCATTATTTATGCTTTCTGAACTGTCTAAGGCTATTTTGAGTTTTTGTTTTGTTTTGTTTTTGGCAATTATTTTTTTAGCCATGAAAACCTTTTGGTGAGACCAATAAATTTGTTTTTGAGGTTAAAAATATAAAGAATAATAATGAACTTCTCCTTTTTCTTATTTGTATATATTATCTTATGACATAAAATGAGAAGGAAAGACTTGAAAATGAATTTTAAAAATTAATATAAAGTATTTGAGTATTTACAGCAATTGCTAAATGGTACATAATGTATCTCAGGTTAGAAAACATTGCATCACACTTTAAACACTAACACTTTACTTAATCATTATGCCATAGAATATATTTTTAAAAATAGGCATAAGCTCAAACATAGCATGCACAATGAAATACTGCAAACAATGTTTACAACATGGGCCTCAGTATTATCAAGATTAAGCTTTTTAAAAGATTAAAGTTACCAAAAATTTAGCACTAATTTTATTATTTTATTTTATATTTTTGGAGAATTGTAAAATTTTTCAAATAATTATCAATAGGTGAATGTGTGTATTTTTTACTTTTTAAAATATTTTTATTTCTGTATTACAGATATGGTGTCCAATTCAGGTTTAGATGTACAAATGTTCCAGACAGTTGTTAATAGAAGAGAAATAAATATTTCTGTCTTAACTGTTGCTTGTTGTTGAGGTCTTTGTGACCTTCAAAATAAACAATGGATGGGTTAAATTAAATCACAGCTTATCGATGAAAAGCATTAATCTCTCTTTGGAGAATGTTTTTATTCACTATGTTAAATGCAGAACTTTTTATGAAGTAAATGTTCAGAATTTATTAATGTCCAACATCAAAATTTGAGATATTAAACAAATCCAAACCCTTTACAATTAGACTATGTCTGTGTAGTCATAAACATTTAAAAATGCCAACGTTAAGGTTAATCTCAGAATCATCAAAAGAAATACAACTTTATAGTTTGAGCTGACAAAAATTTCTGAAATGATTAAACATTTTGAGATTTACAATGCACTCTATCATACCCACTTCAGTATTCTTATCCTGTCTATCCACTCCACCAAGAAAATGTGGACTTTTCCCATGTCTCAGCTTCACAACTTCTTTCTTCCATTTGGCTTCTACTTTTCAGACAAGTCTTGGGCTTACTTGTTTTCTATTTCTAAATCAGACCCCAATCCTCATTATTCTCCTGCTCACACTTTTTCTTCATGATACTTTTCAAAAATTTAATAACATATTTATTCATATGTTTGCTTATTCACTAATTAGTAAACACAGTATCTAGGAATTTTCACATATATCTGGGCAAGTCTATTTTGTTTATCATTGCATATCCAGGAGCTAATGAATATATTTTCTGGCACATGAGAGAATCTCAACAAATATTTGAGAGATAAGAGAAACTTAAGGAAAATAAAACACATGCTTGTTTTGGTATTGTTTACTATATTAAGTGTTAACCATATGAAAACTGTTGAGATGGGAATTTCCAAAGTAAGATCTTAAAAATTTACAATAGTTCATGTATAGCATTTAAAGATCAACAAATACTTCATGAAAGCCTTTTGATGACAACTGTCATTACAACTTTACTACAAAGTAAGCTATAGTAATGAAAGCACTCATGGGGAATGCTAGGCACTTTGAGACCAAAGGCTTACTGCCAGAGCTATTTTTAAATATCAGGTCTACTTAAAAATAGAACACTAGCCGGGCTCGGTGGCTTTGCCTGTAATCCGGCTCTTTGGGAGGCTGAGGTGAGTAGATTGCCTGAGCCCGCGGGTTTGAGTCCTGCCTGGGCAACTTGGCGAGACCTCATCTCTACAATAAATCAAATAATTAGCCGGGCGTGGTAGCGCACGCCTGTAGTTCCGGCTACTTGGAAGGCTGAGGCGGAAGGATTGCCGGAGCCCAGCAGATCAACTCTGGGGGCGCTGGAAGCGTGCCACTGCACTCCAGTCTGGGTGACAGAGTGAGACTCCAACTCAAAAAAAAAAGAACAGTAAGCAAGACAAATGAAAAACATGACCAAACTTGGTGTATAATGACTATGGGGCTTTCTTGGAAAATTTTGAAGTTTATCAATTCGATTCCTGACAGGCTATTGAATACTAAGATGGAAATTAAAACTCATAAAAATGTTATGACTTGTTCTATTTATAATTGTATCTAAAATTTAGACAAATGTAAAAAAGTAACAAACTCTAGGTAGGGTGGAGAACGGAATACAGCATTTGTAAGACTCAAATGCTGGGGGCATTTTTCTTATATCTCCTATGTGTGACAGAATTATTGTGCCTAATGGAAAGTAGCATTTTGCTTTTACGGAATTAGTCATTTTGGTGTTTATAGCTTGAGAATCTCCATGGTTAAATAAAATCAAGATTGTTGTAGAAAGAAACAATACCAAATAATAGGTGTTCAGTCACATCACTTCACTTAGGACAGATGGGGCACTAAGAGGTTAAGTGATTTTCAAATGTTACATAATTGAATGTGCAAATGTCATAATCCCAGCTGTGAGGAGCAAATGAGATGATAATGCTCAGTAATGCATAAATTAGATAAATAACTTGCAGGTCTAACGTATATGAAAGATCCTAACAGAATTTCAGTGCTTTTTATTTTAATCATTTTTTTAAAATAGTCTATCCTAATGTTGTGTATTATGAAATGTGCTTAAGTAACGATCAGACTCACTGCGGGAAATATTTAGATTTTTGGATTTTATTTTCTGTGAATTCGACAGTAAGAAGAGTTGTGTACAATGCCATGATACTTCATGAGTTTTTAAGTAGGGAAATATTTAGAACTGGTATTTAGAACTAGTATCCTCAAATTTCTCAAGTTTGGCCCTTTAGTAAGCACCAATTCTGGCACCAGTTTTTACTCCATTTCTGACCGGTGTTCCCAAACTGAAGAGACATGGTGACTCCTTAGCTCTGAAACCTCTCATCCCCAAATAGAAATGCCACCAGTTATTCATAATAAGTGTACCCATTGCTCAGGTACAAAAAGAAAAAAATGAGAAAAACAGCAATTATCTACAAATAACACACTACTCTGGCATGATAAAGTCCTCAATTTTAAGTATAGAGAAATTCACTTATGTTAACTGAAAAATATTGTGTTACTTGTTCAGCATGTTTCTCAAATTATGAAATCATATCATAAATTCTTCATGAGTTCTTTCTTATATACCATCTTCTGAGGGATGCAGATATGCCAAGGTCTAGTTTCTGTAGAAATGTCAAACACATCCCAATTACAAAAATGGTTCTCTTAAATTACCATTTCCCTCACTTTTCTTCTAATGCCTTCATGTTTAATATTCTCATCACGTTTAATCACTTTCACCTTTAATCTCCATGTCCACTTCTGGACCCATCTACATAATGGGTGATTATTATTATCTATATTACATCTGTGGCGATTTCTGAAAGACCTAGAAATTGATCTTCCATATTACCCAGTAATTCCCCTATTGGGAATATACCCAGAGGAACTCAAATTATTCTACAAAAAAGATACCTGCACACGTATTTTTGTTGCAGCTCTATTCACAATGGTAAAATCATGGAACCAACAATGTTGCCCATCGAAGCTGGACTAGATAAAGAAAATGTGTTACATATACACAATGGAATATTATGCAGCCATAAAGAAGAACAAACGTAAGGAATTCACAGCAACTTGGATAGATTTGGAGTCGATGATACTCAGTAGTCTACCACAGAAACAAAGTAGAGAGAAATGTTCTCACTCATAAGTGGACCTTGACCAATTATAATACTATGATAAAGTGTTTGGCAGTAATGGAAAACTATCAGGGTTAGGTTACATAGCTCATCAACAAGGGTACCTGCATGATCAATGTTTGTGTACTTAACCCTGAATTGTACCCCACATCTTTATAATAAATAAATTTTAAAAATAAAAAATAAATGAAAAAAATAAAAAATTGAGATCTAATTAAAATTCACTATAGTCTAATCAAATAAACAGTATTTAATCATTATTGAATAGTTTTGGCATATTGTTAAATTCTGAATTCTTAGGGTCTGAGAAAAAATTATTTGTCCCTAAAATAGTAATGTATTTAAATTTTTAATTCAATTACATTGAGTATGACTGTTCCCTCAATTTTAATTGAACAATTTGTGTTTTCGCAAGTGCATACAATGATGTAGTCACTGGAAAAATTATAATATGTTTTATCATTTTACATTCCTATCGCTATTACTTCTTCCTAACTTTGGCTTCTGGCGTTTACTGATCTATTTTGTGTCTTTTTAATTTTGTCATTTAGAATTCTATGTAACTTAATTAGAAATTTTTAAATGTCTTTTATTCTTTTTTTTTTTTTTTGAGTTGGAGTCTCACTCTGTCGCCCAGACTGGAGTGTAGTGGCAGCTCCCGGCCACCACAGCCTCGACCTGCTGGGCTCCGGCGAGCCTTCCACCTCAGCCTTCCGAGTAGCCGGAATTACAGGCGCGCGCTACCACGCCTGGCTGATTTTTTGATTTATTGTAGAGATGAGGTCTTGCTGCCCAGGTGAGTCTCAAACCCGCGGGCTCAGGCAATCCACTCATCTCAGCCTTCCAAAGGCGCAGGATTACAGGCTGAGCCACCGAGCCCGGCCATGTCTTTTATTCTTTAGTGAAATTATGACTTAAGAATCATTTGTGGGCCGGGCTCTGTGGCTCAGCCTGTAATCCCAGCACTTTGGGAGACTGAGGCGAGTGGATTGCCTGACCTGTGGGTTTGAGACCCACCTGGGCAACTTGGTGAGACATCTTCTCGATAGTAAATCAAAAATTAGCTGGGCAAGATAGCCCGTTCCTGAAGTTCTGGCTACTTCGAAGGCTGAGGTGGAAGGATCGCTGGACCCCAGCAGGTCAAGGCTGTGGTGGCCAGGAGCGTGCCACTGCACTCCAGTCTGGGTGACAGAGTGAGACTTCAACTAAAAAAAAGAATCATTGTATTGTGCTGAGCATTTTTAGTTCCTTTTAATTTATTTTTTACTGTTGAGCTATTCACTGACTCTTGCCTGCAATCTCAATATGATGGGAGACTTATCTGGAGAATTGCTTGAGGCCAGGAGTTTGAGACCAGCCGGTAAATATAACAAGATCCCACGCCCTGGAACATACCAGCACCCCTAGCTGCTCAGGAAACTGAGGAAGCAGGATCATTGAGCCCAGGAATTGAGGAAAAACCACCATCGCATTCCAGCCTGGCCAGCAAAATGAGACCCTGTCTGTAAAATACAAAATATGTGGGATTACTGGAGATAAACTCTGAATTAGGAAACTTAAATCTCTTATAATGGACAGTAAGTCTCTCTGCTCTGCCCCAAAGTGAGACTTTTTTTTCCATTTTAATTTTTATTTTGAAATTGTGGGTTACAATTGAGGGTTAGGTATACAAATGTTCCTTGTGCAGGTACCCTTATTAATGAGGTGTGTCCCACCTTCCCCAGGTGGATAGCTGTTATGACTGAGTAAGTGAGAAGAAGTCACGCCAGCAAACTGAGTTTAACGTGCAGGTCAAGAGCAGGCAAATGCCAGGAAAAATAACTCTTAACAAAGTAGTGCAGTTTGTGACAAGCTTTTATAGGTAAAATTTTCAGTATTGGCTACATAGCAGCTTAGTGATTATAGCAACTATTAACTAACAACTTGGCAACCAAATTGGGAAGTATTGATTATTAAGGAGCTTTGATTAATTTCCTGTCCTGGGTATAGCTAGTGTCCAGAAAGTCCCTGGAGTTCTGCCATCAAGACATAGTTTAAGGTAGTTACATAGAGACAAGGTAGAAGAATCATTATACAATGAAGTTACCTTAGTTATTTTATTAATAAAATATAAGAACAAAATACGAAAATGTGACCCTAGGGTTTTTTAAAGTGTAACATTTGATTTCAGTTAACAAAGCATACAATTACATGGAAATTATGGCTAAGTAGTTTTGTAACAGTCAAGCAGGAAACGATCAGCATGACCTGCCCAAAGGAGACAAAGTTGGGGGTCTGTAGTCATGGGAACATTACTGTAATCACATGTAGGCATTGATTCTTAGGTCAGGCAGGCAACTAAGATGAAAGTTTTAAACAAAATGGAGTAAGCTGATTACTACTACTATTTTGCTAGCAATTTGATTTTATTAACTGATTTAGCTCATTTCATATCGACTACTGTCAATCCCAGTTCCCAACCCCCCACCCTCTTCCCCACAGTTTCCCACTACTTTCAATCCCTTTGCTACAGTAATATGGTAGTTGTTCAAGGTCCATTTGTCGCAGCAGGAAGGCAGAGCGACCTTGACACTGAGGCTATTATAGGAAGTGACAACTTTATTACGCTGGCTGGCACAGTGGGCTCGAGGAACTAATGCATCTAAATCGAGCTTGAGCCCCCCAGAACGGGAGAAGTGGGGTATTATACCCTTGTTTAGGTAAGGGAGGTGGTCGTGTTGAGTAATTATTTCTTTTGGAATTTTACACGGTTGTACTCAGCAAAATCAGATTTTTTAAAGAACAAATGGTTTTTAGAAACTGCAGGGTTGTAAACCATCAACTATAGAAGAGGGGTTTTGGATAAGTCTGTGTATTTGTTAATCTTTTGTATTTCCATGAGATGGCCAGTCTCTGGCCACTTGGCCTTTCTTAAACAAAACCTATCTGGCCCCTGGTGGGTCTTTAAAGCTTGCAGCTTGACTTTTAAAAGGAAATATCTTTAACTGCTACCAACCCCCCTTTTGCCACATCATTCCCTTGATGTTTGATTTTTTATAGAATTAAAGCACCATTATTTTTAATTTGCTGCATTAACATTATATGGGCTGCAGTTTTTTGTTAAACAACTTTTTGCAAACTTAGAAATGGTTTTTATAATTACTGGGGCTATGGAAGGGAGGATAAGACAGGATCTTATCAATAGTACTATAAATTTAATAATATACTTAAATTTTTCTAGACCTGCGAACATGTTTTTAAATTAATTGCCGATTTTTATGTGTTGTCATTTTTGCACTGGGACAAGAGCACTTTTTTTTTTTTTTAACATTGGTGGCTATATCAATTATAACTTTACCATTATTATCTATTTGTAACCAATAGTTAAGAGTTATTATATTTATCACATACTTTTTTTTTTTTCTCACCAGCAGGTAGTCCAAAGCTAAGCGGTTTTGATAAATAGCTGTGCACCTTTGGGCTTGCTGCTGAGCAACAAGCTCAAAAGCTGTGGCTGTTTGATTAGTTCTAATTTTTAAGACAGTTTGTAACCTGATAATGTAATTTAGCATATATATATATATATATATATATAGGCGTGCAGCATTTTTGACTCTCATCTTGTGTCCATGTGGCTGGGCCATAAGTATTTATAATTTTCTGCGGTGGCATACAAAAAAACTTAAAGAAACTAAAAAGTCTTGCCCTAAAACAGCAAATGCAAGCCTCAGGTTCAGTCCTAAATGCCATCCATTGTCAAGTCAAAAAATGGCTGCCAATTAGTTTAACTACAAATGCCCATGTTTTTAAGCCAGGTAATATGGTATGACAGCCTCTAAAGCCCCCTCCAGAGGGGGCTTTACTGTTCTTTTGTTTACCTTGACCACTGTCAAAGTAGCCAAAGTAATTCCTGAAATCCATTATAGCAGAATAGGAGTGGGAGTGCACTGCAGATTCGACAACACCCCTTAAACTGACCGTCCAAAAAGTCAAAATTTCTCAAGCCCTGCTCTAAAAGCCTGAGGATACTTCAAGCCATGCTTCTGTCACACACCGGAGGCTGACTGATCAACGAACAACAAAAGATTAAGGATTCAGCTTAAAAACTCAACAGAGCTGGGCTTGGTGGCTCAGCCTGTAATCCTGTGCCTTGGGAGGCTGAGGTGAGTGGATTGCCTGAGCCCGCGGGTTCGAGACCCACCTGGGTAACTTGGCGAGACCTCATCTCTACAATAAATCAAAAATTAGCCAGGCATGGTAGCACGCACCTGCAGTTCCAGCTACTT
Organism: Cephalopachus bancanus; assembly: GCA_027257055.1. NCBI lineage: Eukaryota > Metazoa > Chordata > Mammalia > Primates > Tarsiidae > Cephalopachus > Cephalopachus bancanus. The sequence continues at coordinate 70,050 of JAPVLO010001239.1, read as the reverse complement.
GGAAGATTGAGGCTGAAGGATTACCAGAGCCCAACAGGTCGAGACTGTGGTGACCGGGAGCAGCCACTGCACTCCAGTCAGGGCGACAGAGTGAGACTCCAACTCAAAAAAAAAAAGGAATTTTAAGAGAAACCTGTTTAATTCACTTAAAGACCTGTTTTGGGGCCTTTTTCTCATAGCAGGGCCTCCTGTTTACCCCCTTTTGCGGCTTTATAGAGGAGTTTTATCATGATAGAGAAGTTAGGTATTTAAATTTTATAGACTAGTATAGGGACAGGACCACCCTGAGGTGTTTTTTTTTTTTTTTTACAGTTGTTTGTTGGGTTTTTTCTTTAATTTTTTTACAGCACTTATTCCCCTGGGATGTTTGAGTTTTTTTAGTCTAAGAAGTGTCTAGGGTAATAAGCTTATAAACTGTGATTAAAATTTGTCCCACATGAACAACACATTTATTATTAGCATTTATGTTTGTGCCTCCCCTTTTTTATAGAGGTGAAGGAAAAGACCTACCGTTAGACAATTTTAAAGGTTTAACAAATTTTATTTTAGGGATTTGGATCCTGAGTGATGCAATACCAAATACCTATGTTTAGTTTATTCATATCTATAAAGAATTTTTAGTGATTATTATGTTAAATCACAAATTGAAAGATTGTACTGTCCTAGTTTTATATTTGATGGAGTTTTTCCTGGATTTGCCAAGGATGGGATAGGTTGCCATTTGACCTGCAGTAGAAATGTTTAAACGCCTTTTCAAACCTATTTATAGGAAATTTATTTATGTCTAGCCTGTGCTAGCTGCCCTGCCTTTATTTATTTTTTAGAGATTTTTTGATCCTATAATCATTTGGGGTGCTGAGGGGTGAAGGTCCATCTTTTGTAATTTTTTCAGAACTGAGAATGGGCGTGGTCCTGTCTAGCCAGAGATCGAAAGTCTCTCCGTGTCTGACTTGAGGCATCTAGATTTGTTTGCTGGCACAGACTGGAATTTTTGCATGACCGTTATGTGGGCATGAAATTACTGGATTTTAGCTCAATAAAAGAAATAATGTCAGGCATACATTATGACAATTTTAGGCAGTGGCTGATTATCTTTTATACAAAAACTACAAGGTCTGAAGTTATTAGCATAACTTAAATGATAAACTTTAATTTCTGCGGCTTTATTGCAAGTACCAGCTTTTGTATTTTTGGACTATAATGGTAGCCTGACAGATTGTTTTAGACTATAATTTGAACTAGGCACTTAAGTAAATTTTATATAAAATTTGAAAAGAAATCCGAAAATGTTTGGAGACTTGCATCCAAAGACTTTATTATGTCTAGATTGTTTATAGAATTTTTTTTTGTATATGTGTATTTTTTTTAATAAACTTTTCTCATATCATTTTTGGCACACATACTATTTTATTTTTGCTTTTTACCCCCTTTTAAAAAATTTTCATAACTATTTTATTATAGAACAGAAATGTACCATGTAAGATTTTTTCTTAGAAATATTTAAAAAAATTTTTTTGGTTTTTTTTAGACCTTATTTGTATATCAACAACCTTTTTATATTTTTGGTGTGCTTTTATTTATTTATAGATAATCTTTTACAGTTATAATTTCAATTTACCTTCTAGTAACTGTTAGGTGAAACATTTAACTTGTGGAACATCTTTTAACTCCCACTAGAGAGCAGGTTTTAGGAGAAAGAAGTTCAGTATGAGCACAAGGGCTAGAAACATAGCCTCAGTATTAATTAAGAAAGTAATTTGGACCCAGCCACATTTATATAGACCCAAGGATTTTCTGGGTGAATGGCAAACAAAGTGCTGTGCTGGACCATTCCTCTCCCCCTTCAGTCAACAGCCTACCATCACCAAGCTAGGTGTTTCCTCCCCCCCTTGGGGAGAGGCCTTACCATTTCTTTCAGTGGATTTTTAATTTGGATATTGGACAAGGTCTTGGGGGCTTAGGCCATTAAGAACAATTGTGCTTTAAGTGTTCAGATGGACTGCATTTATACCATTCCTCTTACAGGTTTATCTTTATCAGGTCTCTTCTGGGAGGCTGGAGCTTTGCCTTTAGTGGCAACTGCCAATAGGTCTGTCTACCTTCCCTCTGGTTAGTTTTTGTTTTGGAGTTTTTTTCTCTTTTTTTAATGTTTTAGTTTTTAAGAACTTCAGAGGCTTTTTATAATTGGGAGTTTGGTATTTATAGTTCTGAGTTAAGCCTCTAGAGTGTGGCATTTATTATTTTATAGGATATAATTTTGTTTGTAAAGTAGTGAAATAAATTTTTAAAATATCTCTGCATACAGAACTTTTGACTATTTTATTTTATTATTGTTATTATTTTTAGGTCTACAAGGTGAATTTAATTGCCAGATAGTTTTGCTCCTTTTCAAATTTTATTATCTGCTAACTTGTAGTGAGTTTAAATTTGATTTTTAATAATGTACTTATTATTATTTTTAAATTTTAAACCATGTAATTTTAATTTTTTTCAGTCATTTAAAATCTGTCCCATTGGGGTGTCTGAGGGCACAGACCAGTACACACTCTCTTGGTCACATTTTTGAAAACCCAGAATTTGTTTTGAATGCTTGTAATTTATTTCTCAAAAGAGAATTCTAAAACAAACAAATAACTAAATAAACAGTAAACAGCAATGCTAGGAATTTCTACTACCCTGATGGCTTTTTCCAGGCTGAGTATTCTCAGTCTTTCTTGAAGCTCCTTGTTTTTTTGTTTTGTTTTGTTTTGTTTTTTGTTCCACGACTTTCCAATGATGTCTACAAAAATGACCTGGTACAAAACTTTTTAGAGTGAACAGACCACGTAGATGTAAAGTGATCTGTTCCTACTTATTCTGAATTATGAACAGGCAAAATTGTCAAAAATCCTCATGAATTATTAAACAGAGGCCTTAGTTGTAAAGTGTGGACAATTAAATGAGAGTGATTAGGTCTCACTCTATGCTCCACAGAGTGTCTGGTACTTGACCTGTCCCTTAGGTGAAGTACCGAGCTTACAAGGTGACTTAATCAGGTGGGAATGGCCAGTTTCCATGCCTTATTAAGTCCTGCAAAGTATTTAGCATTTAAAGCTTTACCAGTCTTGTAAGAGGTGTACTAGATAGGCATAGTCAAAAAAACAATCAGTAGTTTTATCTAGCATTACAATATAAAGTAGGGACTTAGCATACATTATATGACTCTAAGAGACTTCTCAACAGTTTTTAGGGACAAGCAGTTGATTACGATCTTAGGCAAGGCCCAAACCTTTAGAAACAGACTTACTCTCAATTAATTTGACTTTTAGCATTTGAAAACAAGAACAGCCTATTCATTTCCTTGGTTGCCAGAGAAAGATTACAAAATTATTTTTTTCTAAGACTAGCATTAACTTGCACTGAGTTAGCAAAAGGCTAAGTAGCATATAAGAGACATTTTTACCTTTCTTTACAGGTGGATTAGAATGAGCTCCTTCAGAATTTATGAAGGAGAACACAGGCTAAGGAAGAGAGGGGCATGGTCCCTGGAAAGAATTTAAGATAACCGGTAACACTTCAAATACACAGCAGGCAATTTTTCTAGATCCTTAACAACAAAAGGCAGAAGTTTTAACAGTGCCAACGGGTCAGGGGAAACACCACACAATGGGAGGGAAACATAAAATGACATAAAGAAACACACGCCAATCAAGTTTTTAAAAGATGACATTTTCCATCAAACAAAGCATAACAACTCAACCAGCTTTTTAGCAGATTCAAAACGACAGACACACACAAATAAGAGAATGAGGGGTATGTAAAACATCCATTTTGTCCCCTTCCAGTCATACTCCTCGTGAAGATATCTCAGACACCTCTTAGCAATTGGCAGGTTGGTACACCCCCAATTCAGACTAACTTTATGCGGATCCCTCCCTCCCTCCTTCTCATATACACACAATCACACAGCACATTTTTCAACTCTCCATCCTAATCCTAGGAGCCTATGGGTTCATCTTCTGACAGTGTTTCCTTCCACTGCCTTTCAACCCTTTCCTTCAGGTTGGACATAACTACCTGGCTCCAGGAGGTGATCAAGCTCTCCTTCTGCCATCTATTGGCAGGTCTATGCAAAGGCCTTTATTCTTACCCTTTCCATTGGGTGGTCTTTCTGTCGTTTAGGTCAGGTGGTCATCCTTATGTCAGTTCCTCACCTCTTGGGTTCCTGTTGTGCTTTCGTGGTCTGAGCTTCAGTGCACCGGGAGGGGCCTCTCTCCTTCGGATCAAAAGGTGCATTGTCCACCAGGCAAGATTGTTCTTCCCATTGCCCTGGAGGTTATATCTCAATGACAAAGGAGGTGGAACGCATGGTTTCCAAACTCTCCATTTCCCAGCAAGTTCAACAGATATGTAGTGGGAAGGCAGAGAGATTGTAACACTGAGGCCCTTATAGGAAATGGCAACTTTATTACGCTAACCGGCACAGTGGGCTCAAGAAGCTAAGGCATCTAAATCGAGGTTGAGCCCCCAGAACAGGAGAAGTGGGGTATTATACCCTTGTTTAGGTAAGCGAGGGGGTCGTGTTGAGTAATTATATATTGCTTTTGGAATTTTACAAGGTTGTACTCAGCAAAATCAGATTTTTCAAAGAATAAATGATTTTTAGGAACTACAGGGTTGTAAACCACCTTTAGAAGAGGGGTTTGGATAAGTCTGTGAATTAGTTACTCTTTTGCATTTCCATGAGATGGCCAGTTTCTGGTCATTTGGCCTTTCTTAAACAAAACCTGTCTGGCCCCTGGTGGGTCTTTAAAGCTTACACCTTTGCCTTTCAAAAGGAAATAACTTTAACTGCTACCAACCCCCCTTTCTGCCACATCATTGTGAGTGAGAACATTTAGTACGCAGCTCTTTGTTTCTGAGAGAGATCATTCAGTATTATAAACTCTGATTCCATACAGTTTGCTGTTAAATTCATGATTTTGTTCTTCTTTATGGTGGCATAATATTCCATTGTGTATAAGCACCACATTTTTTTGTCTAGTCCTCTTTTTAATGGGCAGCACAGTTCCATGTTCTTGCTATTGTGAACCATGCTGCAATAAACATATGTATGCAAGTATCTTTTTTATACAGTGACCTGAGTTCTTACAGGTATACTCCCAGTAAGGGGATTGTGGGATCATATGGAAGATCCAATTTTAGAACTTTTAGGAACTGCCATCGTGATTTCCACAGAGGCTATACTAGTTTACACTCTCACCAGTAGTGTTCCCTTTTCACCACATCCTCTCCAGCATGTTATTTTTTTGTGTTATTGATGATGGCCACTTTGTAATGCGGTTGTTTTTTTTTCTCTTCAGCACATTTGAGGTCCTTATAGATCCTTGATGTTAGGCCATCAAGCGAGCAGGGAGACAACCCACAGAATGGGAAAAAGTATTTGCCAACTCCATGACATTTACTTCAATTTTGTAGGTATTAAGGATTTCTGCAATATACTTTGGAGGGAGACACTGTCCTTTTTTATTTTATTTTTATTTATTTATTTATTTTTTAGTTGGATTCTTTCTCTGTCACCCAGACTGGAGTGCAGTGGCCACTCCCGACTACTGCAGTCTCAACCTGCTGGGCTCTGGCAATCCTTCTGCCTCAGCCTTCCAAGTAGCCGGGCTAGTTTTTGATTTATTGAAGAGATGAGGTCTTGCCAAATTCCCCAGGTGGGTCTCGAACCCGCTGGCTCAGGGTCTCTTTATTTTAAAGCTATAAGCAGACTATTGTTTGCTCCTAAGGGAGAAAATGTCTTTATCACCAAATTTCTCTCTATACAAACATTCTTGAAAACATAACCAAAAGCACATGAATTTGTCTTTCTCACAAGATATGAAAAGCATAAGATCCCAATCAAAAAGAAAATTATCTGTTAGCATTATCTACTAGTTCTATTTTTCTCTATAATTTCTGAAGCTGTTTCTTAATTTTTCTTCTCTCTATGGATCATATATGTCTGATTTTTTTAAGTGTCAGGCAATTTTTGAATAGATGTTAGATCTTAATTTAATTGTAGAATTTTCTTGAGGAATTTTGGTCTTTGTTTAGATATATAATTGAGTTTTCATGCTTCTTTGAATCACTTTGACACTCTAGAGGCTGACTTCTTGTCTGCCTCTTGTCCTCCAGAGCAGGCATTACTCCAAGTCTACTATAGCCCACGTACGGATGTTATTGAGGTAATACTCATCTGAAGTTTCTTCCTAGTATCTATTTAGAGATTTTTCCATGTGCACTGACAAGATTATGAACTATTCCATGTTCTGTTTGACCACAGAGAATTCTCTGGTGGTTATTTTCTGACTTTGAAGAAATGTATTCTCATGCAGGAAAAGATTGGAACACAGCAAAAGGCTCATGGGAACTCTGAAGATTTTTTGGCTTGATTTTTGTATAACTCCTTCTCCTACAGTATCCTGCTGCACACATTCTAACTGCCTCCACATTCCTGATATCTGTTTTCTTGATCTGACAAAAATGCAAGTTCTGCTTTTCTTTTTTTACTCTGTGTGGTGATGTGGAAACTACAGGCAGTAAGCTGAATTAATTTTAGAGGGCACCTCTTTTTTTTTCTTCCTCTTTGTGAAAATAGTGCTTTGCTATTTTTTTCCAATGTGTAACAACTTGTGTTTCATGTATTTTGTTTGGTTTTCTAGTTCCTCACAGTAGATAGATACATCTTGTTCCTTTGTCAGGATTATTGCCTTAGGCTAGAGTAATCAGAAAGACTATACCTATCTCTTACCTTTAGTTAACATCCACATTTTGGTCCAAGGTGATTTATATTTATTCAAATATTCAATAAACCCTTAAATTTAAATTTTAGGGTGACTGACTCTGACTTTAAAAGCAAATTCATGTGCATAAAAATATATAAAACATGCAATGCAGTTATTTCTCAACAAAAGTAATATTGAAGATATATAAAAACCAGATAAAAGCAATATTTATAATATACACATATGTATATTTTCAATGGCTCTATTATTTCTTACACTAGAGATGGAGCATTTAATACCCTACTATATTTATTCTAAGTGCACATTAACATATTATAAACAGTTTGACTTGTTTTCATTTATATATCAAACTCAGTACTGACTTTGCAAAAACTTATCAATTCACTTTTTCATCACATAAAAAGTCAATTTCATGTTTTCATGTTTATAAACATGCTCGCACTTCTGTGTTTTGTTAGTGTATTTTTAAAGTTGTAAGATCTCAGATCAGCAGAGACCTTACCGTAATAAGTTTCTACAATTTTTTTTAACTTTAATTTTTTCTTTTTAATTTTAAAATTGTCGGGTACAATTCAGGGTTAGCTATACAAATATTCGTTGTACAGGTACCCTTGTTGATGAAGTGTTCCACCCTCCCCCAGGAAGATTTCTACTGCTGTCAATCCCACCTCCCTGCCTCCCTCGCCCCAGTTTTCTGATTCTGTCAATCCTTTTGTTATAGTATTAAAGTAGTTGTTCAAAGTCCACTTATGAGTGAGATCATTTGAAGATCATCTTCCCATTCCTACCCCTCTCCACCAGTTGATGGCAATCACCCTTCTACCCTTTCTTCTATAAATTTAGCTGTTTCTTTCATTTTTTACTTAGTATGATATCTTCCAGGTTCACTCATGTTATCACAAATAAGAAAATATTTTCTTATTTTTAAAAAAACTATGCTGAGTAATTTTCCACTGTGTGTGTGTGTGTGTGTGTGTGTGTGTGTGTGTGTGTGGCATTTTCTGGGTTGATTCATTCATTGGTGGACACTTAGATTATTTTCAGATCTTGACTATTGAAAATAATGCTCTCATGACTGTAAGAGTGTAAATATTGCTTTGAGATACTGATTTTTTTAATATATATAACCACAAATGAAATTTATAGATCAAATAATAGTTTTATTTTTAATTTTTTGAGAAACCACTCTATTATTTTCTTATTGCATTCAGAGTTAGCACCCAATATAAAATTAGGAGGATAAGCCGGGCTCGGTCACTCAACCTGTAATCCTTAGCCTTGGGAGGCTGAGGTGAGTGGATTGCCTGAGCCCGCGTGTTCGGGACCCGCCTGGGCAACTTGGCAAGACCTCATCTCTACCATAAATCAAAAACTTAGCCGAGCGTGGTAGTGCGTGCCTGTAGTTCCAGCTACTTGGAAGGCTGAGGCGGAAGGATCGCCGGAGCCCAGCAGGTCGAGGCTGCGGTGGCCGGGAGCAGCCACTCTGGGTGATGAAGTGAGACTCCAACTCAAGAATAAATAAATAAAATAAAATAAATAAAACTAGGAGGATAAAACCCAATGGGGTGAGGTTGTAAATGATGGGGAGGTGAAATTCAAAATACAGACTAACTATGCAATAAAGCAAAAACATTAAATTAAGATAATACACGAAATTTACAAAAGTTGTCGAAGGTATGGGTGTGAATTACTAGTACTATTTCCAAGACTTGCATGTGGCAGGCAGAGTGCATGCTTTCCTTAGAATTTGGGGTCAGTTCAACTGCTTTAAGAAGACCTCTTCAAAATGCATATTGTAGTATCAGTCCTGCAAACTTCCCATCCCTTCTGTTTTATTTTTTTTAGCTACTAAAGAACCTCTGGGAAAATAATATATACAATCAAATATGATCCATCCTAATAGTATTTGAATTTTAGAGACAATTGTGATATTTTTAAAAACTTAGCATCTTACTGATTATTCACTTAATGACAATTAATATCCCCTTGATGTGTTTTTTTTTAATTCCCAGCTAAGACCGAGCTCAGTGGCTCATCCTATAATCCCAGCAATTTGGGAGGCCGAGGTGACTGGATTGCCTCATGCTGCAGGTTTGGTATCCTCCCGGGCAAATTGGCGAGACCTGGTCTCTACAATAAAATAAAAAATTTACCCAAGGTTGATACTGCACACCTGTAGTTCTGGGTACTTTAAAGGCTGAGGCAGCAGGATGACCATAGCCCAGTAGGTTGACTGGGGTCACCATGACAGTGACACTGCACTGCAGCCTGGGCTACAGGAAAAGACTCTAACTCAAAAAAATAAATAAATTCTTAGGTGGATAGCGTCATGTCTCTAAGTTTAGATCCATCTCTAAAAGTAGATGCAGAACTAAATCTTATTTGATTCTGGTTAAACCTCATAGCAGAGGATTTTCTTCCCATCATTGAAGTCTCCAATCCTTTGAAGAAAGAGTTTCTTCCTTTCAAGGTGATGAATAAAGTACTTCCAGCAACTCTAAGCAACACCTTACCCAAGCACAGTGGTGGCTGCCCTGGGACTCACTTTTCTCTCCAAGTGACTCACAGCACCTTCTTTTTTTGCGCTGTGATTAGAAGTGTTCTGGGAGACTGACTCCTGGGGGTTTGTAAACATTAGTAACAACCATGATCTCTTTGGACAGCATCTTCTAATGACACAGCTTATACTTATGATGGCAATCGTGAAGAATATTTAATGACATTTTAATGAGGCAAATAGGATTTCTGGGCTAATGTGGTTGACCTGCTGTTAGTACAAACATCAATCACTTGACCCTCATCTGTTGGTAATCCATTGCTATTACAACACAGCTGCTGTGGGTTGATTTTATGATAACGAGGGGTGTAAATTGTAGATGCAAGCCAGGCTTGGTGGCTCAGCCTGTAATCCCGCGCCTTTGGGAGGCTGAGGTGAGTGGATTGCCTGAGCCCGCGGGTTCGAGACCCGCCTGGGCAGCGAGACCTCATCTCTACAATAAAAATCAAAAAATCAGCCAGACATGGTAGCACATGCCTGTAATTCCGGCTACTTGGAAGGCTGAGGCGGAAGGATCGCCGGAGCCCAGCAGGTCGAGGCTGCGGTGGCCGGGAGCGGCCACTGCACTCCAGTCTGGGCGACAGAGTGAGACTCCAACTCAAAAAAAAAAAAAAAATTGTAGATGCAAAAAATGGATAGCTGGGATGTAAAATGCTGCAGCCAGTAAGGAAAACAGTTTGGCAATACTGCAAAAGAGTAAACACAAAAGTTTCTACATGACCCAGAGTTTTATTCCTGGGTATATACACGAAAGTGTATGTGAAAATTCATCACAGCAATATTTATAATAGTTAAAATGTAGAAACAATTGAAATGCCTATCAGCTGAAGAATATTGGCAAAACAAAATGTTCATATCCATTCAATGGACTGTTATCCAGCAATAAAAATATGGAAACATGTATCGATATTCATTAGATTAGTACTGAATAAAGTATCAATTAATGAAGAAAGTCACAAAAAGATACAAATTTTATAATTCCATTTATATAAAGTGTCCAGAGTCAACCAATAGGTAGAGACAAAAAGTAGGTTAGTGGTTGATTTGGGCTGAGGGTAAGGAAACTGACCACGCTCACCCCCACACCCCATGATATGATTACAGCGTATCATTTAAAAGGTAATAAAAGTACTAAAATTAGAATGTGGTGATTGTTGCACAATTTCATGAATAAATGAGAAGCTGCAGTTTTAATACTTTACATGAAAGAATTTTATGGTATGGGAGTACTACTAGACTTTTTAAAGTACTTTAACAATGTGAACAGCACAGGGCAAACCTCAATTGGGATGTTTACTGCATCAAATGTGCCTTTGGTTACATCCCTTCTTTTCAGATTATTTTTTACCATAAATGAACCGAAGAATGTAGGTATTTATTGTATTTAGCTAATTCACTGTAAGATCCACTTTAATAAGGCATTGCATTGCTATGCCATGCCACTTTCAAAAGTCCCCATTATGAAATTTCACAATAAATGGTTCATTTTGGAGAAGCATGGGTGAATATTAGCAGGTAATTGTATGTTTTTTTAGTACTTCTGCTGCATAGAAAGACATCTCTTCCATGGTTAGTGCCTGGAGAAAGGCTATTTCTATTTAAAACATGATAGATTTTATCCAGTGACTTCTACCAATATATTTTCAGAATTATGTATCATTACTGTGAGATAATGTAGTTTGCTCTTTCTAATCTGCTGATGTAAATTTTAACTGAGTTTTATCACTGGTGAGCAGCTGTCTCTATGGTTTTAAAACTGCTAAATTATGAGTCAGCACAGCTCTGTGTCCTTGTTGCAAATTCAGTTTTCTCAAGTTTTTCATTTTTTATTGACCTAACTATAATTCTGAATAATAATATAATAAAATTGGATATAAGAGAAAATGTTTTGAAGACACAGATACAAAACTTTGCTTTTTCCTTTTTAGATTGTGGAAGCAAAAATTGAAAATGGGGAGCAATAACTGTATTCTTCTAAGGTCACAAGTAGAAAATAACTTATTACATGAGCTGACCCTTGTACAACACAGGAGAGCCTGCAATTTTTTAGAGCACCTCACTTGATTTTTTTAAAGAATACATTTTGTTGTTAGCTATAGGTAAATTACATAAAATTTAATGCATGCGTTTTCTTTTTTCTTTTGAGCTGGAGTCTCACTTCATCACACAGTGGCACATTCATGGCCACCCCAACGTGGACCTGCTGGACTCTAGTGATGATTCTGCCTCAGTCTTCCAAGTAGCTGGAGCTACAGGCACATGATACCACACCCAGCTAATTTTATATTTATTGTAGAGATGAGGTCTCCCCAAGTTGCCCGGGCTGGTCTCAAACCTGCAGGCTCAGGCAATCCACTTACCTGATCTCTAAATATGCTAAAATTACAGGCTGAGCCACCAAACTCAGCATTTTTTTAAGTAAAAAATAATATTTCCAGGTCAAAATGTATAATTTATTGTCTAAAAATAATATTTCTAGGCCAAAATATATATCTTATTGTCTAATAATATTTCTCTTACCTTATAAAAATGGCCAACAATATAAGCCACTTTTAAGGAGTCTGACATGGGAGAGTTGGGTTGTCAGTGTTTGAGTCATGGAAATGATAATGTATGGAGTTGAACAATTGGATCATCAATGTGATTCCTATTGAAGGCTCCCAGACCAGCCTAAAGCTCTTTCTTGTTTCACATAAATAAGACACCAGACAGAACTCACAAAATTAGTTTTACCCATAGGACATCAATGTCTTTTATCCCCTACAGGTTATATATAAACTTTCCATACTTCACAAAGAGAAATGTTTAACATACATGAAACAGCCTTGAGAAATTAAAAGCAGCAAAACAAAACAATACATGACATTGCCACTTATTTATTGCTATCTTTGTCTAAAGAGATTGAAATGAATAGAATGCATTTAGTGATTAATTATAAATAATCTATACAAATAATATTTTTTAAAAGGGAACTATTTGACAAATTATCAGACAGTTGCTGCATTCTGTTTTTTTTTTTTTTTTTTTGAGTTGGAGTCTCACTCTGTCACCCAGACTGTTGTGCAGTGTCTGCTCCCGGCCACCACAGCCTCGACCTGCTGGGCTGCGGTGATCCTTCCACCTCAGCCTTCCAAGTAGCTGGAACTACAGGCGCGCGCTACCACACCCAACTAATTTTTTGATTTATTGTAGAGATGAGGTCTCGCCAAGTTGCCCAGGCAGGTCACGAACCCACGGGCTTAGGCAATCCACTCACCTCAGCCTCCCAAGGCACGGGATTACAGGCTGAGCCACTGAGCCTGGCTCATTCTGCTTATTTTAAGTTTAAAAAAATCCTTTATCTGGTTGCTTAATGATGCCATCAAGTATCAAGTTTCTTTTCATGGCTTTGTTCTTCAATTCTCTTCCCTCAACTGAAGGCAGGATCTTTCTCTGGTTGTGGGTTTGCTGCCAGAAACAATCAAGGCTATTGACATTCTCATTCATGCCCCTAGTAGGCAGAAATTTTATCTCCCAGAAAAATTTCTTGACCTTCACTCATATTAGGTAAGTCTGAATTTCCTTTCCTCTTCTGAACAAATTATTGTGGCAAAATTGGTTTTAGTTGCCAGCTGTTCAGTTCCATCTGCCTCCTGTGTTTTTCTCAAAAATGACGGTCTTTACATGGAATTGTAATCTAGAATGATTTTAGTCCCATAATGTACAGAATGGCATCTGGGGCCCAGTAGGTACTCACCAAAATTTAACAAATGAATGTCTTTTGCACATTTATTGTATACCCTGAGACTTTGCCAAAATCCTTTATCAGTTCAAGGAGGCGTTTGACAGATTCTCTTGGGTTTTCAAGGTACACACTCATGTCGTCTGCAAAGAGAGATAACTTGACTTCCTCTATTCCTATTTGGATACCCCTGATCGCCTCCTCTTTTCTGATTGCTCTAGCCGGGACTTCCAATAGTATATTGAACAGGAGGGGAGAGAGTGGGCATCCCTGTCTTGTTCCAGTTTTCAGGAAAAATGGTTCCGATTTTTGTCTGTTTAGGAGTATGCTAGCTGTGGGTTTCTCATAGATTGCTTTTACCATTTTGAGGTATGTTCCATGTATGCCTAGATGTTCGTGGGGTTTTATCAAGAAGGGGTGCTGTATTTTATCAAAAACTTTTTCTCCATCTAATGATATAATCATGTGTTTTTTGTTCTGACATCTCTTGATGTATTTAATTACATTTATTGCTTTGCGAATGTTGAACCAGTCTTGCGTCCCAGGGATGAAGCCTACTTTGTCATGATGGATGATTTTTGAGATGTGTTGTTGTATCTGGTTTGCTTAAAAAAAAAAAAAAAAAAGCAGCCGGGCTCGGTGGCTCAGCCTGTAATCCCGCGCCTTTGGGAGGCTGAGGTGAGTGGATTGCCTGAGCCCGCGGGTTCGAGACCCGCCTGGGCAGCGAGACCTCATCTCTACAATAAATCAAAAAATTAGCCGGGCGTGGTAGCACATGCCTGTAATTCCGGCTACTCGGAAGGCTGAAGTGGAAGGATCGCCAGAGCCCAGCAGGTCGAGGCTGCAGTGGCCGGCAGCGGCCACTGCACTCCAGTCTGGGCGACAGAGTGAGACTCCAACTCAAAAAAAAAAACAAAAGCAAAGTAAAGAAAAGTTTTTGCAAAGCAAAAGAAACCAGCAAGAGAGTGAGGAGACAGCCTACAGAATGGGAAAAATATATTTGCTAACTCTATATCTGACAAAGGCCTAACATTTAGGATCTACAAGGAACTCAAATGTGCCAAAAAGGAAAAAGCAAAGAGCCCTATTAAAAAGTGGACAAAAGATATGAATAAGCACTTCTCAAAAGTAGACACATGAGCAGCCAACAGATACATGAAAAAAAATGCTCAGCCTCAATAGTCATCAAAGAAATGCAAATTAAAACCACACTGAGATACCACTTAACACCATTCAGGATGGCCATCATCAATAATTCAAAATGCAACAAACAGATGCTGGAGAGGATGCAGGAAAAAGGGAACACTTCTACATTATTGGTGGAGTGTAAACTAGTACAACCTCTGTGGAAAACTGTGTGGTGATTCCTAAAACATCTAAAAATTGACCTTCCATTTGACTCCACAATCCCCCTTCTGGTAATATACCCAGAGAAACTAAAATCACTCTATGAAAAAGATAACTGCACACAAATGTTTAATGCAGCATTATTCATGATAGCAAAAATAGAAACAACCATGCTGCCCATCAAAAGTGGATTGGATTAAAAAAATGTGGTACATATACATGATGGACTATTACACTGCCATAAAGAAGGACAAAATCATGAACTTCACAGCAAGTTGGATGGATTTGGAGTCTATAATACTTAGTAATCTATCACAGAAACAAAGAATTGAGTACCACATGTTCTCACTCATAAGTGGGCCCTGAACAATTGTTATAATACTACAAGAAAGGGATTGACAGTAGTGGGGAAATGCCAGGGGAGGGAGGCGATGGGGCTCCTTTCATCAATAAGGGTACCTGATCACAAGCCAGGTTAAGTGGGGACCAAAGTGAGGCCCAAACTTTATCTGTACAATGACCAATTTTATAGCTAATCCTAAACTGTACCATCTTTAAAATAAAAATTAAAACAAAAGCAAAAATAAATGAATGACTGAGTGAAATAATGAATGAATGAATACCTGAATGAGTATAAGCAAAAATAAATGTATGCCATACATAATAATGGGTGCCATGGTTTGAATGTTTGTATCTCTTCCAATATTTATATTGAAACTAAATCCTCAAAGCAACAAAAATGTGGTGATTGAGTCGTGAGGCTGGAGTTCTCATGAGTGGGAATAGCAACCTTATCAAAGAGGTTAAAGGAAGCATCCTAGGCCTTTTTCTATCTCTACACACAAAGACACAGAATTCAAGGTGCCATCCTGCAAGCAGAGAATGTAGCCTCACCAGAAACTAAATCTCCTGATACCTAGATCAGGAACTTCCACCCTTTCATAACTGAGAAATAAATTTTTTTATAGGTTACCCAGTCTTGGATATTTTTCAATGGCAACTGGAAAGTCTAAGGCAGAAATTAGTGAAAAGGAGCAGTGTGCTGCTATAACAGATATCTAAAAATGTAAAAGCTTCTTTGGAACTGGGTAATGGGTAGAGGCTGAACAAGTCTGGAAGTGGATGCTAGAAAGAGACTATATTGCCATGATTTTTTTTATTACAACATTTAATTGTAAGGATTGAGCAGTGGATACTAGGCAAACCAATCAACCCTGACAGCTTTGAAGTGTCTAGATGCTAAATTTGGATAAAGGTAACACACACTAATCTGAGTTTCTGGGTTTTTTTGAGTTTGAGTCTCTGTCACCCAAGCTGGAGTGCATTGGCAGGCTGACAGCCACCGCAGTCTCTTCCTGCTGAGCTGAGGCTTCTAAGAAAGTCCAGTGTTTCAATTATAGGAATGTAAGTTGTATAACTCATAAACAATATGAAATCAATAATGTGTAAGGCCTATATCATCAGCATGATAAAAGCTTTAAATTCTCTCTGTAGATATGATATTTTTTACAAGATCAGAAGAACAAATAATAGTAATAAATTTTAAAGCAAGTTATGCTACATCCTTTATATTTTAACCGTTTTCTTTCTTAAATTTGATAAGTTAATTTTTCTATTTGGGATTATCAGTGACTGATATCAATAGGAAGTCCTAGATATAACTGATCTAACAGTTGATTTATGTACTGAGCATTTGGCTGCATGTGATAGACCCCTCAAATTTTCTGAGTTCAATCTTTGTGTTCTTCATGGTATTGTAATAAACTGTCATTCAAGGTCACTTCAGAGGGTCTTTATTAACAATAAAATATTCATATATTTATGACATTAAATATGTGATTTAAGAAGCTACTCCTATGAGATAAACATATGTTTGTTTAACTGAATAAATTTACATAATTTAAAAATCGTATTAGAATATGCACTGTATTGTATATTGTAATTATTTTCTTGTCCACACAAAATTCTCTAACTGGAATGAAATAGTATTAGTCCTTGTAGCATTAGATTAGCACCTGTCCACACCATTTCCCTTGGATAATTTTGCATTATTGTTATAGACTTGTGCGTTTTCCTTTTTTTAAATTTTAAATATTTTATTTTAAAATTTTGGGGTACAATTCAGGGTTAGGTATACAAATATTAATTGTGCATGTACCCTTGTTGATAAGGCGTGCCCCCCTCCCCAGGCAGATTCCCACTACTGCCAATCCCACCTCCCCACCCGACAACCCCACGCAGATTCTCCCTACTGTCAATTCTTTTCTTATAGTATTATGATGGTTTTTCAAAGTCCACTTATGAGTGAGAATATGTGATACTCAGTTCTTTGTTTCTGTGAAAGATCACTCAGTATTATAGACTCTTAAGTCCTTCCAGGTTGTGTGAAAGTTCATGATTTTGTTCTTCTTTATGGCTGCGTAATATTCCACTGTGTATATGTACCACATTTTTAAAATCAAGTCCTCTTTTAATGGCAGCACTGTTGGTTTCATGTTCTTGCTATTGTGAACAATGCTTTGATAAGCATACGTGTGCAGGTATCTTTTTTATAGAGTGATTTGAATTCTTCTGGCTATATTCACAGTAGGGGGATTGCAGGGTCATATGGAAGGTCTATTTTCAGAAGTTTTAGGAATCACCACACTGTTTTCCACAGAGGAAGCACTAGTTTACACTCACCAACTGTGTAGAAGTGTTCCCTTTTTGCCACATCCTCTCCAGCAACTGTTATTTTTTGAGTTATTGATGATGGCCATTCTGACTGGAATTAGGTGGTAGGTGGTACCTCAGTGTAGTTTTAATTTGCATATCGTTGACGACTAGTGAGGGTGAACATTTTTTCATATATCTCTTGGCTGCTCATACATCTTCTTTTGAAAACTGTTGTCATAGACAAAAAATATTTAAAACCATTTAATTTATTTTATGTGTGTAAAGCGTGTCATAAGATACGTTAAACAGAAAGTTAGTTAATTCCAATAATGGCTTTATTTTATGTGATTCACTTTAAAATACCAAAGTAAAGGTTTTGAAAGTTCATTTTCTGACATTACTGTGAGTGCTATTATAAATTTATTTTAAAAGGTAAAATACCTTAAAAAATATATTTGTGAACTCAGAGAAATAAAAAAGTTAAATTCAAATAATTTGAAATTAAATTATATGCTTAGGAAAACATAATTGGGATACAAATAATTGACAAAGCCTTCATATGCACAATATATATGAAAGATTTATAGATCTTTAATATAAAATACAGTTAAAGTGTAAGCAAAAGACAGATGGGTATTCCACAACAAAAGAAAAATAAATGGACTCATGAACTGGAAAACTCAACTTTATAAGCACTCAATGATTTGCAGATTTAATCACATGAAATGTGATTTTATTTCTACTATACTAGAATAAATGAATAAAGCTGCAACATTAAGTGTCAGTGATGTCTTGGAGAAAGTTTTGACAATGTTGACCAGGTCACATGTATAAGGTTGTTTACAAATGATTTACTTTCATGAAAAGGCTCTATTGTCTATCAACCCACAAATAGATCAAAATACTGTAGTGTACTAATAAAATAAATCACCACACAGCTGTGAAAGGAAACAAACTAGAACCAGATGTATTAACATGATTACATCTCACCAAGTCACAGAAGAATGTAGTTTAAATATGTAAATTGAGACCCTAGTTTCTTTAAGGACCTGTAAAAAGGAAAGAAAAAAACACAAGCAATAGAATAGAAACACAAAATCAATCATGGTACTTTCCTCTGCATTGACTACAAGAGATAGTATCAAGGAAATATGTAGATGTAGCCTTAATGAACTCAGCACCATCCTGTACTCTAAATTAAATGATTGATATGCAAGCATTTCTTTTAATGCTTTTCACACATTTCATACAATTTCATACATTGTACTTTGCATGTTTTGAATATTTCTTAAAATTTTGCTGCAAAGATAAGAATTTGGAAAACGTACAAATTTAACATAAGTAATAACACTTGCAATTATATACAGTTATTTCGCCAACCCCAAATGTAAAAATTATGTCCAAATTTTGACAATTAAAAAACAATAAATGAAAACAATAAATGAAAGAGCAGAATATATACAGATGAAATGAAAATTACAGAACATGTAAATGTAAATCTGATAAAGAAATTAATGATCATTAGTCAATAAAGAATGGAGTATAATGAGAAAAACTTAGGATACATGAAAGGCATAAATGACAAGATTTTTTAAAAAGCCAGAATTATTTTTGGGGGGTTCCTCCACTAGATAAGTATCCTAGGAACCCATCAACATCAGTTAGCAATTAACATTGTTGCAAGAGGCTGTGTTCAGCTTCAGTGATTTTTTTTTTTTTACTGTGTTTGCCTGTTTCCTGATGGGTGATTTATGAGTACACCTGCTCACACCACGTGGAGTGTTCATCAGTTTATGACCATGAACCCCATGCCCCTACCCTTTCTATTCACCTAATCTTGGCCCCCGGGACTATTTTTTTCCACAATGAAAAAAAGTCCTCAAAGGGAAATGTTTTCCTGATGTGGAAAAGGTGAAACAGAAAACACAGAAGTACTTAAAGGCAGCCCAATTGTCAAACTTAAAAATGACTTCGAGCAGTGGAATACATGTCTTGACAGTTGTATTGCATCAAACTGTGAGTACTGGCTGGACTCCGTGGCTCAGCCTGTAGTCCCAGCACTTTGGGAGGTCAAAGCAAGTGAATTGTCTGATTCCACGGGTTCAAGACCAACCCAGGCAACTTGCAAGACCTTGTCTCTACAGTAAACAAACAAACAAACAAACAAAAAAGCCAGGTGTGGTAGCGTGCACCTGTAGTTCCAGCTACTTGGACAGCTGCAGTGGGAGGATCACCAGCACACAGCAGGTCAAGACTGTGGAGGCCATGAGTTTGCCACTGCACTCCAGCTTGGGCAACAAAGTGAGACTCCAACTCAAAAAAAACCCCAAAAAACCTGAGTACCTTGAAGGTGACTGATATTTAAATATGCAAGAATATGTAGAGCTCTTGACGGAGGCCACAAGCATGAACACCACGCATGGTAGAGGATGGACCAGGAGGTTCCAGTTGGAGGCTGTGAGTTTGAGGTCTGGGGAGGGCTGTAAGTCTGGTGTCAGTGGGGTGCTGGATAGGGCAGGGGTGCTCCAGCAGAAGGCTGCAAGTATGGGGAGCAGGGACAGGCGGGTTGAGTGGACTGAGACTGCGATCACGGAAGGTGAAGCTGGGAAGACTGGGCGGGGTCGTCACTGAGCCTGCACGTAGGGGGAGGAGACACTCCTGATTCCCCAGGCAGGTGAGAAGCAGTGCCAGCTCTCGGTTGCCCAGGGTGTGTGGACTGCTGCCTCGCAGGAGAGGTGAGAAGGAAGCAGAGTGAGCAGAGGCAGCCAGGTGATGGGTATCCTGTCGCCCCTGGCTTCACCACACAGGAAGGGCTGAGTGGAATGCTGTGGCTTCTGCCCAGGGTGGGGAGTCGAGCACACCCTTTGGGTCGGGGGTTGTTTTTGGACTTTGAGGGAAAGAGTGGAGCATCTTGACCCCGGGCATGGAAGAATGGTGGGGCACAAGGGATGAGCTGCTGGTTTCAGCTGTCCTGGAAGACCCCAAACTGAGAGACTTGAGGGGGATGGGAAATGTGGGGGAAGGGCAGTGTAGCTGGTGGGAACGAACATGTCATTCCCGTGTCCTGACTTGGGATACACTTCCTGTGGTGAACCACAAGTTCCTGCCGGCGCCTCCTCCCACCTAATGCCCAACTACTGCCTGGGCTGTGTTCCTAGGTTTGAGAGATCCAAGTGTCAGGATTTGGGCTCTGGGAGTGCAACTTTGAAGATTTGAGATTAATGTGATGAATCCTGTATCCAAGTCAGGGAAACTACTTTCATGCTAGCAGCAAATAACTAGGCTTCCTTTTGATTGTTGAACAAATTACTAGCAGCTGAGAAAGAAGAGCCATACAAAGTCATCTTACAGCTGACTCGTTCTGCAAAGTTCGGAGAAAGTAAGTGGTGAAAACTGTGTCTGGCAAGGAATAAGAAGGGTTCAGGAAGTTAAAAAAGGCTACCACCATCTGCTGCCTATTGTTATTACAATACATAGAGTAGTACCTGGATTTTACTCAAAATCAGGGAGAGAAAACGGAAACCTGGTAGGTTAAAGTCACAGTCATACTGAAAATGTGAGCACACAAGCAGACACACACTCATACGCTATGTAAATTTTTTGTTTGTTTCTTTTCAGGGAAATTAGAGTGTGGACTTCCCAGCTAAGTAACCTTCTCCTGAATACCAAGGGAGTTGACCACCGTCGCAATAACTTCCTGGTGATTTTTTTTTTTTTTGAGTTGGAGTCTCACTCTGTTGCCCAGACTGGAGTGCAGTGGCCGCTCCCAGCCACCGCAGCCTCGACCTGCTGGGCTCCGGCGATCCTTCCACCTCAGCCTTCCAAGTAGCCGGAATTACAGGCATGCGCTACCACACCCGGCTGATTCTTTTTATTTATTGTAGAGATGAGGTCTCGCCTGCCCAGGCGGGTCTCGAACCCGCGGGCTCAGGCAATCCACTCACCTCAGCCTCCTAAAGGCGCAGGATTACAGGCTGAGCCACCGAGCCCAGCTTTCAGGTGATTTTTGTTCCCCCCTCATTCTATTTTGTGTTTAAGCCAGAAAGCAAGTACCCCATTTGTATCAAATTATGTATGACAGTGTGGGAGGGGGTGGGTCTATACTTCTATAAAAGCCCCAAAATTCAAGCAATTGTGTTTAATCACCAACACCACTTTCAGTTCCAAATACAAGAGTGATTTCTGTTTTGAAAGTTAATTTCTCTCAATTTTATTTGCCTAGTAGTGAAGAATTCAGAGAAGATTACCCCAGAAAGTTTTGAAGCACTTGTTTAAAAAGTACATTTCACCACTATGGTATCAGTTTCTTGAATGTAGAAGAGTCAAAAGCAAAACACAAAGTCAAAAAGAAACATCAACAAAAAGAGAAAGCAAAAAAGTGAACAATAAAAATCTGTCTGTGAAACCAACTTTAGTTTCACTGCAAATGAAGAGTTGTTTTTTTTTTCTGTTTTCAATTAGCAGTTCATTTTGAATGCAATTAACTTGTGTTGCTGGAATCTCTTTTAGGAGTTGTGCATATAATTTTTACTCATTTCTAGGTAAAGATAATGAGCTTGCTCTATATTAGACTACCTCAATAGACTAATAAAAAGGTCAAATAAGTATATACAACTTGACTTACAACATAAAGTATTTATGCAGGAACTTCGACTGGGTTGTTGGGAAAACACCAGGTTCTAAGAAAACAGCTTAGGCTATGGGGTTATGTATGCATCCTCTCCCAGGACAGAACTTTGTCTCCAAAAGAAAATAAATTTTTGTTCAAGGAAACATAATTTTGCCCCATAATATTTTGAACTTCACATAGTGGTTTTTTCAGCACTTTTGTTCATGATAGAATCAGCTGGGTCATAAGGGTTAAAAAGGACAGCTTACGCTTTAATCAAAACCAGCTGAAGATATTTTTCTGGCCCCAGGTCGGGTCATACTTGTTGATTACCTGGTAATGTACAAATATTCTCCTCTAAGTCTCATGCATGTTGACTCCAAAATCAAGAGACTATTGCACAATAAGTGGTACAATAGCCCCCTCCAACTGTGGGACCCTTTCTGTCTTCTCAATAAATTCTGCTTTTAAAAAAAGATGTAGAGATAAATCCTCTACCTTGCAGATGATATCCTAACATAACCCAGATTACATGATCCCCAGAAAGTTTAGAGCTAGCAAGAGCCTCTATTTCTTCATAGATTTTGTCTTTCAACCTCTGGAATGCATCTAAGACATCTGCTACTTCATGATCTCCAAGTATAATTAAGATGTTACATTAAATGACATAGACTTGTATGAAGATCTATGGATTGTAAAACGATCACATATCTACTGGCAAGATTGTGTTTCGAGGAAGGGAACTATGACAATTAATGAAAGTATATGTTTTTTAAAAAATACCAGCTAAGTGGTTGGAGAGAAAAGAACATATTTCAGATCAGTAGATGCATGCTAGCTGTCAAGATTTTACTCATTTGCAGCATCAGTTACAATTAAAGCCTTTATCTGGTTATCCTTATTGATAGCCCTCTTCAAATCTCCAAAACCTGTCTGTTTTTATACCAGCTGATCTGGAGTGCTAGAAGGAATGCAATTGGAATTGTGCCTTGCTAATTCCACATCTTTGGTGGTGTGGTAATGTCTCTGGTTTCACTAAGAATGCAATAAAAATTGACCCTTGAATGATGCGGGAGTTGGGGGGGTTAAGGTCACTGACCTCCTGGGCAGTTGAAAATCTGCCTATAAATTTTGATTCCCCCAGTACTTAACTACTAATTGCCTACTATTGATTAAAAACCTTTCCAATAGCATATACAGTTGATGAACACATATTTTGTTTATGTATCTTCTACTTATTATTGCAATAAAGTAAGCTAGAGGAAAGAACATAAGAAGAAATTCATGAGGAAGAGAAAATGTATTTATTATTCAGTAAGTGAAAGAGGATCACCATAAAGATTTTACTCTTGTCATTTTCACATTGAGTAGGTCGAGAAGAAATGTGGAGGTCATGGCACAGGCAGTAGAAAATCGATGTGTAAGTGGTCTCATACAGCTCAAACTCGTGTTGTTCAAGAGTCAACTGTATCATTTGCTTTGGCATGTCATGGAAGTTCTGAAGACCTTTATATGACTTTCCATACCAAAACAGCCTGTGGTCCAGGAAGCAGATGTGGGAGCCTGCCTGTTGCAAAGGACATATTTCAACATGCATTCAAGATTGGGAAAGCATGCATGTGATATATATATTATTGTAATTTTACCTTATTTTGGAGTTGTGGGGTATATGTAATGATTTTCTATGTAGGTAAATTTATGCAAGTGAAATTTGGAATTCGAGTGAGCCCTTTCTTCCTCTAGTCATGGACATGGTACCCAATGGGTTGTTTGTGTACCCTGTCCTTTCTCCCTCCCTCCCCTCATTATTAGCATGTTAAGTGTCAGTTTTTTCCCATCTTTGTGTCTTTGTGTCCAATATGTAGGGCCTGCTTATGAGTGAGAACTTGTGATATTCAGTTTTTTTGTTTCTGTGACATTTCACAAATGATGGCTTCCAGTTGCATGCATGTTGCTGCCAAGGACATGATTTTGTTCTTCTTCCTGACTGTGTAATATTCCATTGTACACCTGTACCACATTTTCTTTATCCAGTCCACTTTGAAGGGGTGCATGTGATTTTTTTTTTTTTTTTTTTTTAGTCAGGTGGTCCTGTTATGATGTAGACATATAATGTTGTTTTTTTGGACTACTCTTCATAAGCTGTCTCTCTGGATCACATTGGTCTGGTATGAATACCAGAAGAATAGAAGCCTGGAGATTCAGTCAAAACAAATAAATCCATCATTATCTGGGTATTTCTCTATCTCCTTTCTTAAGAAAGTTTTATAGAACTAGTACTTTTGGTAATCATGACAGTAATTTCCTCAAGCTTCTAAGCTTCTGTTAAAGGTGTGTAGGTCCATAAAATAGTTTTTAAAAACATAAATTGAGTGAGAACCTGGGTTTGGTGGCTAATCCCAGCAGTTTAGGAGGCCAGGGTAGGAGAAGCTTAAGCCCAGGAGCTCAAGTCTAGCCTGGGAAGCATAGTGAGATCTTGTCTTTAAAAAAAACCAAAAACCTTAAATTATCCAAATACAGTGAGGTGCACCTATAGTCCCAACTACTCAAAAAGATGAGGTGGGAGGATCGCCTGAGTTTGAGGCTGCAGTGATCCATAATCATGCTACTACACTCCAAGCTGGGTGACATAGTGATACCACAACTCAAAACAAGTCAGCCACAACAAAGAAAGGAATTGGGTGGGAAGTCACCAGGTCCTACCATGAGTGGATATAAAAATCAAATAGGACCTTGGTGGGATGCTCATCTAGTGATACTCTCCCTATGGCTCCTATGATCAGTTAAGCACTTGTGAAATGCTTTTGCAGGTTTTACCATGGTGGGCTGCTGACTCTCATGGCTTCTGCATTCAGCTTACCTCTGGCAGTCATTTTGACCTGTAGTCTCTGCAATTCTGGTAACCTTTTATTCTTGTTCTATCAGTGAGACCATTTTAACTGCCCTGTCTACTACCAGTTACTACAATAATTTTTAGAACTATTTGATCTGTTCTCATCAATGTCTTTCCAAAGGTTTTGGTATGAAAGGTGACTTCTGAGTCCTTTGGGGAAGCATAATTCATGCTTGAGTGAATTACTAAGCAAGAAAATTGTACTCAATATTTGGAATCTCCCTGAATTTCTTGATTTCCATCTCACATGGTATTTGTCATCTCCATGAGGTCATAGGCCATTATGAACAGATTGTAACTGCTCAAATCAGCACAAGAAATCCAGAATCTTTGGTAATTGCACTCAGAATGGTAAATTCAATATGATCTAAACATTACATTTTCTTTTTCATCAAATACCCTCAGAATCTATTTGGTTGGGTTTACCAGAACTTTGCAAATTACATGAGCAAAATCCACTAATTATTTTTACTGTAAGCATGTGTTTCCATAATGAAGTAAGAGCTTATTCTAGCTATAGAAATGGAGACAAAAGAGGTGGGAGAGTGGTTGAGGATTCATGGAGGACATTTGATTTAATTTCAGGTTAACTTCTTCAAGTGAGGAAGTCATACACAACTTCAAGGCAGAAATTCTTTGAGTGGCAAAGGCAGTTTTGTGAGTATCAGAATATCCCAAATTTACTACATTGTGTCCTTTAACTCTCTGTGAGTATCAATATCCCTTTTCTTATCAATGTCTGAACTTTTGCAGTATATATCAGTAGAGATTATGGATTTCATCCATTTTGTAATTCAGACACTTACAGACTTGAACTGTACATTTAGGTATTTATTATTTTTATCATGTAGATGCTAAAGATAATAATTTTGGCTATTGTCACAGTTCTTGAAGATTCCTAGGTTCTAGTTCTTTTGTTAAACATTCTGGGATTTTAGCAAGTTTATTTGCTTTTACTTTTTTTTTTTTCTTAGCCTTTCAGACCTATTCAAAGCAGCACTCCATTAGCAGGTTCCTCAGCATCTTATGTTCTTTCTAGAGCAGCTATCACTCAATTTCCTGAAGGTGAGGACTGAATGAGTACTTAATTTGAGGCTTGAATCACTGAGAACTTAGCTTTATGTCCTATATAATATCCTTTTCTTGAATATTAAGTAGGTTTTGATTTAGAACTGAAGGTCATTGTCTTGTGTAATCCCTCAGTTCCAGGCAAACCAGAACTACTGGTCATACTCACTGAGTGGCTACCATAATAGTTAAGGTCGCATCACAGTATCAGCCTGGCTACACTGCCACTGTCACTCCCACTGATCTAGGAAATGGTCTCTGATTCCATGGTAATGACTGATTCTGGAAATTATGCACCATTACCCTACTTCCAGAATTCTGAACAGTTCCACAGACTATTTTGGCGATTGCTTGCAGATTCAATATTGATGTCCAGTTCATCCATTTTGATTTCTTACCTGCTTTTATTAAAATCCAAGGGTCAACATTTTTTCTTGTTTAGCTTCTCTTTTCAAGGTTCCAGCTCTTGCTTTTCCATTAGGATTCTCATGGTTCTAGGCAAAGAGAAAAAAATTATTTTATAGGGGTAAGTAATCAAGAAAATGGGTGAAGGAGGAGAAACCAAAAGAATACTAGAGTTATAAAAAAATTATGTGAATCAGAAAGCATGATAATATGACAGCAATCCCATAGCAGCTTGGTATACAATAGTAGGAGAAGACAATACACTTATATTACACCTAATTAGTGTCCACAAGGAAACTTTTAGAAGACCAGAGTGTGAGTTTCTCAACCCAGGTCACTGATGTTTTGGATTCATTTACTTTGATATTATATGATAATTATTTTTAATGGATCTTTTTAAATCATAAAGGAAAAAATAGAATAAAAATTTATCTCTGATCATGTTACTTTATTTAGTCCTTTTGTAATATTACATTATATACAAATGTACACTTATTGCTATTCTACTTGATATTTTGTTCATTTCCAATGTTACAGTATCTCAATGTCCCATTAATCATAGAAACCACTACAAAGAGGTTATAAGAAGTAAGAGAAAAGCAAACAAAACAAACTATTGGAATAATATGGTAGATATACTAGACAACTGTGAGCCAAAAAAAATCTTATCTGTCAAAATAAATTATTAAGGAAAACATGACTCACAAGACAAAGAGTAGTATACAAAATGTTAAGAGAAATGATTGAACAAGAGGACATATCCATCATAAACCAATATACAATTAATAATAACTCTTTACAATGTATCAGAGAAAAAGCAATATACACGTTATCAGATTTAGTTGATAAGTAGAAAAATATAAACTGAAACACTGGAAACCTGAAAAATAACATTGATAAGCTCAAATTATAACATACATAATATACAGAATGTTTCTGCATGTGCACATGAACAACTGAAACTGAAGTATGTTTAAGGTGACAAAGGCAGCCTCAATTAAAATTTAAAAATTAATTTCATAAAAATTATATAAATGAAGAATATTGCAATAAAATTTGGAATAAGAAATAAAAAATGACTGAAAGTTTTATGTGTAAAATTCCATTACACATTTTCAATAAGACATGGTTTTAAATTGCTTCAAAAGATAAATTTAAAAAAATATTTAGAAGGGGAGTGCATTAGCTGGATTGGCAGTAGTGGGAATCTACCTCTGGAAAGGGGATACATCTCATCAGCAAGGGTAACTGCCTAATTTTTTAAATGCCATTTAGAAAGAAATAAAAATAGTAATCTTATCCTCCATAATTTTTAGACAGATTTAACTGGTGTTTTGAGAATTTAAAAGTTCATTCAATAATGCAAAGAAAATGATACAAATAAGCTAAACATCTTGTCTTGTGGGCAAATCACTTCCCAAAAGGAAAGCAAAAATAGAAAACAAAGATAAAATTTAATAACATAGAGATTACAAGTAATTATTAATAAATCAAATTGAAAATTGGTTTCTATAAAATCTATGATATAATCACACCTTTAGTAAAACAGATTAAAAAAATAAAGAAGAAGCCGGACTCGGTGGCTCAGCCTGTAATCCTGCGCCTTTGGGAGGATGAGGTGAGTGGATTTCCTGAGCCCGCGGGCTCGAGACCCGCCTGGGCAGCGAGACTTCATCTCTGCAATAAATCAAAAAAGCCGGGCGTGGTAGCACGCACTTGTAGTTCCAGCTACTTGGAAGGCTGAGGCGGAAGGATCGTCGGAGCCCAGCAGGTCGAGGCTGCGGTGGCCGGGAGCGGCCACTGCACTCCAGTCTGGGCGACAGAGTGAGACTCCAACTCAAAAATAAAAAAAAAAAAAAGAAGCATAAATAGCATTCAGGTTTTACAAGATCAATAACTCTAACATTAAAACTACTATACTTTAGAATCTAGTAAAACGACTAAACTCATAAAAATATAAAATATTTGTAAAATAAAACAAAAATGATTTTAAAAGACTATCAAGCTGTTAAATATTTGTCAAAATTATGCAAAGACGGGATATTAAAGTGGAGTTCTATTACATTTTAAGGAATACTTCATTGCTGTAAGAAATGAGTTATCACACACAAAAAATAGAAAACAGCAAAAGCCATCTAGTTCATTTCATGAAAATAATATAATCACGCATTTCTTTTTTTTCTATCTTAAGTTTTTTATTTTAAAGATGTGAGGTACCATTTAGGGTCAGGTATAAAAATTTTTATTATGCAGGTACCCTTGTTGATGTAGTGTGCTCCCCTCCCCCAGCAGATTCCCACTACTGCCAATTCTGTTCTTTTAGTATTACAATAGTTGTTGAAAGTTTGCTTATGAGTGAAACCATGTGATATTAAGTATTATAAACTAAGTACATGCAAGGTGTTGTAAAGTTCATAATTTTATTTCTCTTTATGACTGTAATATTTCATTGGGTGTATGTACCACATTGTTATCTAGTCCTTTTTTGATGGGCGGCATAGTTAGTTCAATGTTTTTGCTACTGTTAAAAATGCTGCAACAAAAATAAGTGTTCAGGTATCTTTTTCATAAAGTCATATGAGTTGCTCCAGGTATATTTCCAGTAGGGGTACTGTGGGGTCATATGGAAGGTTGATTTTTAGATCTTTGGTAATCATCACAATGTTTTCCACAGAATTTCTGGTAGTTTACACTCCCACCAACAGTGTATAAGTGTTCCCTTTTACCACATCTTCTCCAGCATCTGTTATTTTTTGAGATATGGCCATCCTGACTGTTGTTAGGTGGTATTTCAGCTTAGTTTTAAGTTGCATTTCTTTATAACTAGTGAGGCTAGGCACCCTTTCATTTATCTGTTGTCTGCTCATACATCTTCTTTTGTGAACTGTCTATTCATATCTTTTGCTTGCTTTGAAATGAGTCTGTTTGTTTCTTTCTTTTCAGCACATTTGAGTTCCTTGTAGATCCTAGATGCTAGGCCTTTGCCAGACATAAGGTTGGCAAATATTTTTTTCCCAGTTTGTGTGCTGTCTCCTTACTCTCTTGTTGGTTTCTTTGACTTTGCAGAAGCTTGTCAGTTTAACGAGGTCCCACTTGTCTATCTTATCTCTTATGGCCTGGGCACTTCGGGTTTTGATCAGGAATAGGCTGTCAGTTCCATAAGGGTGTCTCCTGCATTTTCTAAGTTCATATAGTATGAGGTTTGACATTTATGTCTCTGATCCATTTAGAGTTTATTTTTGTGTATGGGGATAGGTAGGGGTCTTGTTTTAGTCTTCTGCATGTTGTCAGCCAGCTTTCCCAGCACTATTTACTGAATAGGTTCTCGTCTTCCTAGTGGTTGGTGGTGGAGGCTTTGTCAAATATGAGTAGGTTGAGAAATTGAGGTTTTGCTTCTGGAATCTCAAATCTGTTCCATTGGTCTATATGCCTGTTCTTGTACCAATACCAGGCTGTTTTGATTATCATAGCTTTATAATAAAATTTAAAATCTGGGAGTTTGATAGCTCCTGCTTTGTTTTTGTTGTTGCTGTTGTTGTTACTGTTGTTTTGATTCTGAGGGTTCTTTTGGCTATTCGTAATAGTTTATGTTGCCATATGAATTCCTTTATTGTTTCCAGGTCTGAGAAGAATGCTGCTGGTAAGTTGATGAGTACTGGTTTAAATTTGTGGATTGCCTTAGGTAGAATGGACATCTTAATAATGTTGATTCTTCCAATC
Organism: Cephalopachus bancanus; assembly: GCA_027257055.1. Lineage (NCBI taxonomy): Eukaryota > Metazoa > Chordata > Mammalia > Primates > Tarsiidae > Cephalopachus > Cephalopachus bancanus. The sequence goes on along the minus strand of JAPVLO010001239.1, from coordinate 40,305 downwards.
CATGTGCATGGAATATCTTTCCATTTGTTTGTGTCATCTTTGTTTTCTTTGAGCAGTATTTGTAGTTTCCATGGTAAAGGTCTTTCACATTTCTGGTTAGGATGATGCCAAGGTATTTCTTTTTTCGGTGGCTATTGTGAATGGGATTATGCTTTTCATTTGGATTTCTGTTGCTTATTTATTGGTGTAAAGAAATACGATTGTCTTTTGCACGTTTATTTTATACCCTGAGACTTTGTCAAAGTCCTTTATCAGTGCAAGTAGGTTTTTGACAGATTCTCTTTGATTTTTCAGTTATAGAATCATGTTGTCTGTAAAGAGGAATAACTTGACTTTCTCTTTTCCTATTTGGATATCCCTAATCTCCTTCTCTTGTCTGATTGCTCTGGCTAGGTCTTCCGAATCTATGTTGAACAAGAGGGGTGAGTGGGCATCCTTGTCTTGTTCTAGTTTTCAGGGGAAGTGTTTCCAATTTCTGTGTGTTCACCAGTATGCTGGCTGTGGGTTTATCATAGATAGCTCTTACTATTTTGAGATATGTTCCATCTATGCCTAGATGTTTGAGGGTTTGTATTTTATCAAAAGCTTTTTCTGCATTTCATGATATAATCATGTGGCTTTTATTTTTTATGCCTGTTGATGTATTTAATGACATTTATGGTTTGACAAATGTTGAACCAGCCCTGCATCCCTGGGATGAAGCCTACTTAGTCATGGTGGATTATTTTTTTAGGTATGCTGTTGAATCCAGTTTGCTAGGATCTCGTTGAGAATTTTAGCATCTATGTTCATCAAGAATATTGGCCTGTAGCTCTCTTTCTTTGTTGGATCTTTACCTGGCTTGGGTATCAATGTGATGTTAGCTTTGCAAAATGATTTGGGGAGAGTTCCATCTTTCTCAATCACCTGGGATACTTTCAATAGGATTGTTATCAGGTCCTCCTTGTATGTTTTGTAGAATTCTGCTGAAAAGCCATCTGGTCAGGGTTTTTATTTGTAGGTAATTTTCTTATGATATAGTCAATTTTCTGGATGATTATGGGTCTATTTAGGGTCTCGATTTCTTCTTGTTTCAACCTGGGGAGGTTTTGTGATGTCAGTAAGTTCTCCATTTTCTTTAGGTTTTCAAGTTTGTTTCCATACACGAGTATATAGTAGTCTCAGATAATCTTTTGTATTTCTTCAGGATCAAATGTGACTTCAACTTTTGTGTTTCTGATTGTGTTTATTTGGGCTTTTCACTCTTTTTCTTGATCAGTATAGCTAGGGGCCCATCAATCTTGTTTTTCCTTTCAAAGAACCAGCTTTTCGATTTATTGGTTTTTTTATATTATGTCTTCTATGTCCCGGATTTGGGCTTTTATTTTGGTAATCTGGATTCTTCTGCTGAATTTAGAGTTTTGGTGGTCTTGCTTTTCCAGCTTCCTTAGGTGACTTGTTGGTGTTAACTTGGAATCTTTCCTTTCTCTTTATGTGTGATTGTAGTGATATGAATTCCCCTCTTAATACTGCATTCATGGCATTCCAGAGGTTTTTGTAAGAAGTTTCTTCATTTACATTAGTTTCCAGGTATCTATAAACCTCTGTTTTGATTTCTATGGTGACCCAGGAGTTACTTAGCATCATGCTGTTTAGTGTCCATGTCTTTGTGGGGTTTGGGGGAACTTTGATTGTGTTGATATTTCTTTTTATTCCACTGTGGTCTGAGAAGGTGCATGGCAGAATTTCAGTCTTATGAAATTGGTTTATGCTTGATTTATGGCCAGAGATATGGTCTATTTAGAATACATTCCTTATGGTGGTAAGTAGAATGTATATTCTGTGGTCGTTGGGTGGAGTGTTCTGTAGGTATCAATTAAGTTTATATGGTCAAGCATCACATTGATGTCCTGGATCTCCAGGCTGATTATTTTGTCTTGATGATCTGTTTAGCATTGTGGGGGGTATTAAAATCCCCAGCTATAATAGTGTTAGAGTCAATATCTTTTTTATGTTTGCCTAGAAACTGCTTTAAGAAAGTTGGTGCTCCTCTGTTGGGTGTATACATGTTTAGGATGGATATTTCTTGTTGATGGATTGAATCTTTTATCATTATATAGGGACTTTCTGTATCTTTTTGAATTTTTGATAGCTTAAAGGGTATTTTGTCTTATCAGACAAATAAGTTAAACTTGCAAGTCTTGTTTTCTTTTGTTTTCCTTTTGCCTGAAATTTTGTTTCCCATCCTTTTACTTTGAGTCTTTGAGTGTGCTTTCTGGTGAGATGAGTCTCCTGGAGATGGTATATGGTTGCCTCATGATATTTTATCCATTTTGTCTTTTTATGTCTTTTCAGTGGTGCATTTATTTCATTCACATTCAAGCTAATTATTGAAATGTGAGAGTTGATCCCTGTCATGTGGTTCTTATACAGTTGTTGCTCCTGCTTCTTTGTTGTCTTTCTTTAGATTTTGAGTTGATTCATGTGTGTTTTCAATCTTTTTACTGCACTCTTGTGAAGAACATTGTTGTTCTTTTTTCCTTCTTCTGTGTTTAATACTTTCATGTTTCTTGTAGAGTTGGTCTGGAGGAAGCATAAGTTCTTAGTGATTGAATGGGAAAGATTTTATTTCTCTATTACTGATGAAGCTTAGTTTAGCTGGATATGTTTCTCTTGGTTGAAATTATTTATCTTTGAGGACTTTGAAGATTGGGCTTCAAACTCTCCTAGCCTGAAGTGTTTCTGTAGATAAAGCTGCTGCTATTCTAATCGGCCTTTCCTTAGGTAGTCTGACCATGTTCCATTACTGCCTTTAGGATTTTTTTCTTTCATACCTATTTGTTTAGGTAAGTTATTATGTGTCTAGGAGTTAGTCTTCCAGGGGTTCTCTGAATCTCTTGTGTTTGAATAATAGCATCACTGATGAGGTGAGGGAAATTTTCTTGATTAATTTCATGGAATGTTTGTCCCAGGGTGGTCTCTGCCTCTCTTTCTGCCTCAGTAAATTCAATTACTCTTAGGTTCAACCTCTTTTTTTTTTCACTTTTATCTGCATTTATTTCATGTTGAATTTATTCCCGTGCCATAAGTTTTTGTTTCTTCAGTTTCTTCTGGGATATCTTTTTCTTCTGTGCAACCTCCTCCTCCTCTGGCTTAGGAACAATCTGCTCCTTTTCTGTGAGGATCATCTCAATGTGGCAGGGGGAGCTCAAGTAAGGGTTGATCCGACCATGAGCCCGGTACGTCTGGCAGCGCATCTTAGGGGCTTTGTTCACCTGGATATGCTCAATGACCAGAGGAGTCCTTAAGCTCAGCATTACTCTCTGCATTTTAAAGCATGTGCAGCAAAAATTCAGCACTTTTTTTGGGCCACCGACCCTGTGTCCAACCCCACTGTTTGGCCTGGGCACACCTTCCAACTCCACTGTTGTAGTAGCAGAATGGCACACACTGTTTCTGTAAGGTGACATCTTTCAGGTACTTGGTGGCTTTTCGTATGTGCATAACCTTGATGGCCTGCACAGTTTCTCGGGTGTTACTTCGTGGGCTTCTCCAGGTCGAACGAGTAGTGTACCATCCTGGTGAGTCACCTCAGGCCGCTTAGGGGAAGAGGTTCAGCCTCTTGAAATAATTGCTCGTTGCCTGACCTATCACAGTTTCAGCTCACTGCTTTTATGTTAAATTTTTTTTGTGCAAACTTCCAAGAAGATAAAAACTGTGTGTTTTTTTTTAAATTTTTTTTAGAAAAGAGTTTTTGCTATGTTGCACAAGCTACTCAAATTCTGGCATGCAAGCAATCTTCCAGCCATAGCTTCTCAAAGTGCTAGGAATACAGGTATGAGCCACTGCATCCAGCCTAGAAACTGTGTTTTTAGGTATAGAACCTTTCATGTTATCTGATGCTTCAAAAGTATTTAGTATTGTGTATTATGAAAAAAATAATTTGACAAAGTATTTCAAAGTGAAATACATTAGAATTAAGTGAACCAACCGAAAGACAAGAACAATTTAAAGGTGGACATAAGTAAGGTACAAAGTAAATATTCACCAAACACTTACTGAATGTAAAATAAAAGTATTTTTCATAAGCTACTTTAGTAATGTAATATTTAAAAATAAGAAAGCTATTAATTGGCTTTCCAAATACAGAGGAAGCATTTGTAACTTCATGAAGCTCCTCCAACTAAAACTTCAGACCAATCAAGAATAAGAAAATGATCTGAAAACCCAATGATCAGGAAATAAGAATAGGCCTTTTCGAGACTAAACACACAGTTTAAGCTGTTGGAGGATTTAAGCCACAGTTAAACTTCATTGTTCCAAAAGGAGACTTTCAAAGATGTAATTAATTTTTAACTTGTTTTATAACTCTATTTCAATTTCTTTTTTTAAATAGTATGTGACTATTTGAAAACATTTGAAAATATAGATTATTGAAATTCTTCCTAGTCAAGGTAAATAGATATTAATAAAATAGTTGTTAGGCTGGGTGTGGTGGCTCAAGCTTATAATCCCAGCAGTGTGGGAGGCCAAGACAAGAGGATTTTCTGAGTTCAGGGTTTCAGTACCAGCAACTGAGTTAGGCCTCTTCCCTACAATAAATCAAAAACTAAGTCAGGCATGGTGATGCATGCCTGTAGTTCCAGTTACTTGGAAGGCTGAGGCAGAAGTATCACTTGTTGTGCCCAGCAGGTCAAGGCTGTGGCCGCCGTGAGTGTGCCACAGCCCTCCAGTATGGGTGATAGAGTGATCATCAACTCAAATAAAAATAAACAAATACATAAATATAAAATGGTTGTTAATAAAAATTAAGAATATAAATATTTTGAATACAATCTCTATAACAGAAGCTATTGGAAAAGTGACTTAATTGCTAACATTGAAGAAGACACAAATGGTTTCACAATATTACAGGATCAAGTAACAGATAACTCTGGTATTATTTCAACTATGTCAAAAATTGAACATAAGGAAATTCTTCCATTTTATTTTATACATCTAACATGATCTTAATGTTACCATCACTTATACAAGAAAGAAGAAAATACAGAGATAAAACACATTGATGAATTTTCAATCACTCTGTCACCCAGACTGGAGTGCAATGGCACACTCACTGCAACCCCAGCATTGACCTGCTAGGCTCTGGTGATCCTTCCACCTCAACCTTCCAAGTAGCCAGAACACACTAACACACCAGGCTAATTTTAGATTTATTGTAAGATGAGGTCTTGTCAAGTGGCCCAGCCTTGTCTCGAACCCTTGGGCTCGGGCAATCCACTCACCTCGGCCTCCCAAAGTGCTGAAATTATAGGCAGGAGTCACAGCTCCTGGCCTTTATTTACATCTTTAATCCATTTAGATTTGATTTTTGTATATGGTGAAAGATAAGGGACTAGTTGTATTCTTCTGCATGTGGATATCCAGTTATTACAGTAGCACCATTTATTGAAGAGACTCTTCTTTCATCAATGTGTGTTCTTAATGTCTTTGTTGAAAATCAATTTGCTGTCATTCATTTACTTCTGTGTTCTTTATTCTGTTCCTTTTTCATTTTTATTTTCATTTTTTCAGTTGGAGTCTGCAGCTCAGACTGGAGTTCAGTGGCACACTCACGGCCACCCCAGCATCGAACTGCTGGGCTCCAGTCATCCTTCTGCCTCTGCCATTCAAGTAGCTGGAACTATAGGCATGCGCTTTAGCCTGGCTAATTTTTTATTTTATTGTAGAGATGAGGTCTCACCAAGTTTTCTAGGCCGGTCTCAAACCTTGTGGCTCAGGTAATCCACTCACTTCTAGTTCCCAAGGTGCTGGAATTACAGGCTGAGCCACGGGGCCCAGCCTGTTCCTTTTTTTTTCTATGGGTCTATTTGTATGCCAATACCACCCTGTTATGGTTACTAATATTGAAATCTTTTCAAACTCATTCTATGAAGCCAGGATCACCCTGATACTAGAAGTAGACAAGGACAAAACGAAAAAGAAAACTACAGGCCAATATTTTTTCATAAATGTAGATATTAGACAAAATATTAGAAAACCAAATTTAAAATAGCATATTAAAATGATTATTTACCATAATCAAATGACATTCACCAAGAGTGATTCAGCATATGCAAATAAATAAATATGATACATTACATCAACAAAATCAAGGGCAAAAAGTATATGATCATTCAACAGATGCTGTAAGAAATTATTTGATACAATTCAACTTCTATCACAATAAAATTTTGCACAATTAGGTGTAGAATGAATGTATCTCAACACAGCGAAAGTCATATAAGACAAACCCAGAGCTATTATCATATTGAGTAAAGAGTAGTTGAAAGCATTTCCTCTAAGATCTGGAACAAGAAAAGGGGGTCCAATTGAATTATTTTTATTCAGCCGAGTACTGGTATACCTATCCAGACCAGTTGTCAAGAAAAAAAAATTAAAGCATCCAGTTTAAGAATGAGTAAGTCAAATTTATATCTGTTTACAAACGACATCTTATATATAGAAAACTCTTACGACTCCACCAGAAGACTCTTAGAATTCATCAATGACTTCAGTAATATTGCAGGATACAAAATGGAAATACAAAAATTATTAGTGTTTCTATATGCCAATAGCAAACTATCTGAAAAAGAAATGAAAAAAAGCTTCAATTTAGGCTGGGTTCAGTGGCTCAGCCTGTAATCCCAGCACTTTGGGAGGCCGAGGTGAGTGAATTGCCTGAGCCTGCGGGTTCGAGACCCGACTGGGCAACTTGGCGAGACCTCATCTCTACAACAAATCAAAAAATTAGCCGGGTGTGTTAGCGTATGCCTGTAGTTCCAGCTACTTGGAAGGCTGAGGCGGAAGGATCACTGGAGCCTAGCAGGCGAGGTTGCGGTGGCCGGGAGCGGCCACTGCACTCTAGTCTGGGTGACAAAGTGAGACTCCAACTCAAAAAAAAGAAAAAGAAAAAAAATAATACTTCCATTTATAATGGCTAACAGAAAAGTACCTAGGAAAAATTTTATCTGAGATAAAATATTTCTCCAATAAAAATGTAAAACTTGATTAAATAATGAAGAGGGCAAAAATAAGTAGAAAGATATTCTGTGTTCATGGATTAGAAGAATTAACATTGTTATTTTAACAATGTTCATAATACCCAAAGTGACAGTCTTACACAGAAATAGAAAAGAAACATCCTAAAATACATGAGCCCACAGAATATTTCAAATTACCAGAGCAATCTTAAAGACTTTTTACATATTATCTCACTTTATTTTTAACATTAATTTTATTAATAAATTAATATTTTATTAATATGAAATCTGAGGTATGTATGCTATTATTTGAGAAATTTAATATTATATAGATATGTGTTTAAAGCCAATAGGCGATTGTGAGTGAGTGTATGTGTGCATGGTCTGTTTCTCTGATCCATGTCTCTATTGAGCAAAAGGAAATGCCCTGAGAGTTAAATAACTATTAGGATGCAACTGAATAGCAACATTAACTGAAGTGTGTGTGTGTGCATGTGTGTGTACACACTTATAAAAGAAATAAAGAATCAAACTAGGTTAGTTAAGAAATTTGAGAATTGTTTCTTCAATTCCTAAGAGAAAACTTGTTAGAAATTACTTGTCATCAACTCCTACATCAGATATTATGAAATTAGGGCTCATGGATTCATTTGTCTTAGAGTATCAGGGGGTTGTCTGAACCCCCCCCACCAGTAATGCATTTCATGTGCATGGGAAAATATGTATGGGTAAGAATCAATAGTCTTTTTAGCTAATTTCTTAGTCAAGAAAGAATTAATTCAAGAGTGAGGAAGAATTAAATACCCACGGAGTCTCTTGGCTCACTGAGTAATTGCACTTCATAAAAACAAACACTCTCACAACCAAAAAGACTCATATGACAAATTGAATTGCTCATAAAGGCATTTGTCAGACATAAATCACTGTGACAAATGTGTCCAAAGATGTTTGCTTCTAATATGCTCAATTCTAATTTATTACAAAACAGCGCACAAACCTACTGCACAGTGAATTCATCTGCTCATTCAACAAGTAGGTAGGGGTGCCCTGCACATGAGAAGCACTGGTCTCACTCTGGACTCAGATACAGGATGGTGATGGCAGAGGGTAACGCTTCCACCCTCATGGAATTTGCATCCTTGAAGTGCAACACTTTAGTCACAAAGGCTGCTCTCATACTACTCTACAGAGAACTTCATTTTTTACTCAATGCTTTGCCTGTGTGAATGTCTTTGTGTACCTGCTGCGCTTCCTTCTTTCCTAGATTCCTGGGTATGGTGGACTCCGGGAAACACTCCAGGGAGTGGGAGTCACCCCCGAGGGTCCCACAGTCATGGACTTCAGATCTGGGGCTCTGAGATGTTGTCTCTGAACTCCAGATAGTGTCTGATCCCTGGGGAAATTAATAGGCCTGAGTAGACTCCTCCCCCATTATTCAGTTCCAGGAGTCAGTAGGCAGATGAGGGTGTAGTACACATGCTGGGATAAGAACCCCCATTCCTGAAACTATCTGTACCTGTATCCACTCTGTGAACATTGTGTGTAGACATTCCCTGCTTCCCACCTCCTCCCCACAGAGGGAATCTCTACAGAGACAATCCCAGCCAGACTCACTATCTAAGTCTTCCCAAGTCCAGTCTGTCTTGGACATACCAAAGGAAGTGTGCTCTCTCTTTCTTTCTCTCTCTCTCTCCCTTTCTCTCTCCTCTGTCTTCCTTTCTTTGACTCTCCCTCTGTCTCTCCCCCCTTTTCTCTATTTCTCTCTCCTTTCCTTTCCCTTTCTCTTTTCCCCTTTCTCTCTCTCTCTTTTTCTTTCTCTTCTCTTTTTGTCTCTCTCTCTCTCTCCCCCTCTTCCTTTTTGTCTATCTCTCTCTCCCTCTCTTTCTCTCCTCTCCTCTCTCTCCCTCTTCCTTTCTGTCTGTCTCTCTTCCTCTTCTTTTTTCTCTTTCTCCTTTTCTTTCTCTCTGTGTCAATCTCTTTTTCTGTCTCTTCCTCTCTCTCTTTCTCCCCACCCCCACTCTACACTCACTGAGGAAAGACCATGTGAGGACTTAGTGAGAAAACAGCCATCTGCAAGCCAGGAAGAGCAGCCCTCTGAGCAGCCTAATCACCTGGAACCTTGATCTTGAACTTTACAACCTCCAGAGCTGTGAGAAAATAAAGTCCTGCTGTTCACATCCTCAGTTTGTGATACTCTGCTGTTGCTGCCTGAGTAGATTAACACAGACCTATGTGTAGAAGAGCTACAGGGGCCCAAAAATGAAAAGTGGTGAAGACTGTTCCCACATGAGAGTAGTGTCCAGAACAGGCAAGCAGGTGGGTCTGTCCCCATGGCTTGTCTGATTACCACCACTGCCAGGAACTCAGAGACAGGCTGATATGTGAATTAAGGGGGCTGCCACTGACCTGGCAGGGGAAACTTCTCTGTAACACATGGGCACTGAGTTGGGAGGAGATGATCCCAGGAGACAAGCCCTCATCAGGATGGGAAGACACACCAAGACACACCATGTATCACAGAGCTGAGTTGAAATCTCAGGATGTGTAGGTGTCTTCAGAGGGCCGGCAGATATGAGACATCTCCCAGCAGCAGATGTCACCCACATGGGAAAGTGAGGTCACATTTCAGGTGATGCCATCTCCATTCAGGGATGAACTATCTGGAGCCCTTCCACCAGGCCAGGGGAGTGCAGTTAGAAGCCCTCTCACAGACCCACAGGCAGAACAGTGGGATCTACAGAAGGAGAAAAGGCCACTCCCACAAGCACCACCTGCCAGGAGCACCCCAACAAGGCCATGGACGATGTTGGGGGAAACTTTATTTCGTCTTTGACCTTCCAGTTGGCAGAGGTTCAAACAAAGAGGATCCCAGCTGGGACCAACTCTGGAGGACCTTCTATCAAACACACCCACCACTGACCAGTACCTGTCACCAGACTGTGAGTCAGATGGGGCAAGCACACCCCAGGCCCTGCAGGAGGTGCTGTCTTGTGGGTCAGCACACTGCTTTCTGAAGGAAATGAGCATTTACTTACTTGCTGTTTTCCACCTCCCCTTTCGGAAAGCATCCATGCTGCAGCAAGGTGAGTGCTTAATAGCCAGGAAACCGGTTCTTGGATGAAAAGCATGGATAGGAGGAACTGGTGTGTCACATCTGCCACTTCCTTGGGTGTAAATTCTCCCAAGGATGCTGAGTGGGGAAGAGATACCCACGGGATGGAGGGGTGCCTCTCGGCCCTGCAGGCCAGCTCTGGCCTGGAGTGGAGTGGACCGAGGCAAACCAGGCCCCTGGGGCACAGCTTTGAAGAATCTACCTTGTTCCCAGGGCCTGCATGACCTTGAGAGTGTGACACCCTGGACACTTCTCCCAAGTCTCCACGCAGCATACTGGAGAGCTGACTGACTGCGATTCAGTGTATTCTTGCTCAATAGCAACTTGGAGAGGCTGCAAGAATCTCAGGCAAGAGACTATCCTCTTCACATCTCTGCCTTGATTGCGACCCTGTGGTGGCTCAAGAGGTGAAACAGTTGTTCTGTGAAACCAGAGAGGAGGCACCAGAAAGCAAGTTTCAAAAGGAGACAGGCTGTGAGGGGAAGGGAGGAGAAAGGGTGGCATCCAGACCACGCAGGAACACAGGAGCCATTATGTAGATGGGAGTTGGGGGACAAAGAAAGACCAACCAGCTCACTGTCTCCTCTGAGGCCACACCTGGACAACGGAGACATCCCCTTGGGGAAAGTGTCATCTCTTCTCTCTCTTGAATGTTGCCTGCTCGCTGCCACCAACCCAAGGAAGCCACACGGAAGCTCAAAGAAACAAGTCCCTGCGTGACTGCTGCCTGTGGTGACAGCCTGACAGTGGTGATCTCTTCCTCCCAAAACATAAATATATTCATTTCCTTCTGATCCAGAAGGAAGGGAGCATGGAGTGGTGATGAGGAAGGTCCACCTGTGCATCGGTCTCAGGGACAGCTGTGGGCACATGGGCTTTCAGGCCTTGCTTCTGGAGGGCCTGTGGGTGACTGCCACATAGCTGGCCAGGGTCAGACTGGGCAAACCTGCCCGGGGGGCATGGCGTGCTCCACACCAGGAAGAGGCAGGGAGATGCCCCTGCAGGACTCCATGGCTACCACTGTGAAGCCTCCAATGAAATTGTCACTTCTCAGCAATCTGAGTGGCTCTGTCATAGGGGGCGTCGACGTGCAAGGGCAACCTGTTCTGCTCACTTGAAAACCAAAACAAAGGCCAGGCTCGTGGGTCACGGTGATGCCTATAATCCCAGCACTTTTGGAGGATGCTGTGGGAGATGCTTTGGGGCCAGGAGTTTAAGACCAGCCTGGGTAATATAGTGAGACTTCATCTCTTAAAAAAAGTAAAGGCCCAAATGAAAGCCCAGCTGGGTGAATGCCTACAGCAGAACTTTTGGTCCTGAGCCATGCCAAGGAGGTGGTGTTTCCAAAACTTATTCTCATATCCCCTCTCTTGTCTTCCAAACACACATGGAGGTCCTGGGTTTGTTCTGCAGTTTAACAGCAAAGATGCACCAGTGGCGACCAATATATTCAACAGTGACCAGACTTCAGTAATGGGAAAAAATCTCTAGGAGGAACTCCAGGGCATGATGGAAAGCCTAGGCAACTCAGTACAAATCCTGCTGGGCCACTCGTGGGGCTGAACCACCGGGAGAATAATACTTAGGTTGTCTGGGCTTCTGTCTTTTCCTCCAAAAATGGACGTCATAATCAGCCCCTTTGAGTTTGCTCTGAGTATCATACAGGTTTACATATAAAAATTGCTAATACTGTCTAAATGTAAAGATACCTCTGGAATAGCAGGTATGTATTTATGTATTTTTAGATTCGGGGTGTAAGTGCATGTCTATGACATGGGCATGTTGTGTTCTGGGAGGAAATGGGGCTTCTGGAGTCGCTGTTCCCCAAATAATGAACGTTGTGCCCAATAGGTAGCTCAGATTTTTTTGGAGTTTTTGTTTGTTTGTTTTAGTCAAAGTGAGTCTCACTCTGTCACCCAGGCTAGAGTGCAGTGGCCTGATCACAGACAACACAGCCTCGACCGACTGGAATCAGGCAATCCTTCCACCTCAGTCTTCCAAACAGCTGGAACCACAGTTGCACATCACCAAGCCCAGCTCACTTTTTAAATTTACTGTAGAGATGAGGTCTCGTCAAGTTACCCAGGCTGGTCTTGAATGAACCCCTGGGCTCAGGCAATCCTCTTGCCTCTGCCTCCCAAAGTGCTGGGATGACAGGCATGAGCCATCACACCCAGCTTCCAATATGTAGTTTTGAAGCCCTTATTCTCCTCCCTGCCTAATCCCTTTTGGCGCCCGCAGTGTCTGTGATTTCCATCTTTATGTCATATGGTAGGTGTTTCATAATTAGCCCTGTGTCCCTCACCCCTTTGTCCTTTTGCTTCATTGTGATCAGGAATGAAGCTTTGTTCACCAGACAGCCTGAATGTTAGGTCTTGTCTATTGATGAACTGTGAGACCCTGGACATGCTTGTTCCTTTGTTTCCCCATCTCTAAATTCAAGGTAGTGAGATCTAAGTTCCTGAATTGCTATAAGAATTCAGTGAAATTATATACATAAAAGGCTTAACATGGGGTTAGGTTACAATTAGCACTTAATAAATGCTATCGGTGTGTCTTTCTTTCCTCAGAGAGAAACTCCGTGAAAGAAGGGTATGGAGTAAGTTGCAATTTCTCTATTCAAAACAAACTGAGAATGTGAAATAGAGCATTGAACTCCAGCACTGTGATCATCCATCGACAAGATAAAAAATTCTGGTTTGGAATGTGTTATCTAAGGCCGCAGAGACCACACAAATGACTCCATGAGGGTCCTGGTTTCGCTGGTGAAGGGCACGATTTCTGTTATTTTGGGGGACTGTCAAGAATGTTAAGTTAGAGTCACTTCTTTTTGCTGAAAGTAATAGGTTCACAAGACAAGTTCTAAGCTAAGACAAGATAGACACATAAGTGCTTTGCTGAGGTCACTACAACCTACTTCCAATTTTCTAGTGACTTTTCTAATAATTCTAGCACCAGCTAATTAAGCCACCAGCTTACTAGGAAGCCCATCTCACCTTCAAATTAGCATAAGAAAAATAAGGAAACAGTTGAGGAAGAAGACATACATAAGTCTTGATTGCATTTAGCCGGAGATTTCCTTTCTTGGGGACCACAGCAAAAGTGTCGCTCGTGCTGTGATCTGGAGTGAGCTGCCCTCAGCAGGGTGAATCTGCATCAGATAATTTTTTTCCCATTGAGATGGTGTTTCCTGATGATATTCTGTTATTGAAAATAGTTAGCAGCAGACCAAGAGGACCAAGAAAGGCATACCCGGCTTTAATCCTCTCCTGACTGGCAGCCCCCAAAACTCTAAATAATTTAACAAAAGGCTAAAGTTTTGACAGCATAAGAGCGGCGTGTGCAGAAAGAACCTTCCAGCAGGTGAAGAGGCGCTCAGTGACGGGAACCTGGCTCGACCTCCTGCTCCTGTGACATGCTCCTTCCTTTTTCCTCCCTTGAATCTTTCTCTGCCAGAAAACACTAGTCATAGCGGCTTTCGGCACCCCTATCAGGAGTTTGTTTTATAATTTAAAAGATTAAAGTTGAAAGGCACCTTGAGAGAAGGGCTGCCAGCAGTCCCTGTATGTCCCTGAATCTCTACCTGGGGACCAGGTCGTCTGTGTGGACCGGGGCCCCCTGCACACTGTGCCCGGTCAGCGGGAGTGTGTGGGCTGCTGTGTGGTGGGTCCACCTAGCGATCATGCCAGCTATGCCCCCTGACGTCCACACGTGTGTCATTCCTGGGACAAAAATGTTCTCTCTGGGGACTTGGGATCCATCTGGAACAAAAAGGACAAAGATCCCGATCCCTGCAATCCTGGGATTTGCATCCTGGAGTTGGGGAATGGATATGTCGTACAGAGTCAACTTACAAATAAGTAAATGACTATATGTATTAAAAATTTATTTTAAAAAAACAGAAAGCAGGAGGGTAGGAGGAACAAGTTCGGTGGAAGGAGGGTGGGCAGGGTGGATCCCATAGAGGTGTCATCCAGGCAGAGGGGACAGCCAGCATGACCCACCAAGGCAGAGTCACTAGGTGTGGTGAAGGAAAAACAAGGCACAGATGGGGGACAGGAGGCCAGCCAGGGAGGACTTTGGATGTTCGAGGGAAGGTAGGTGGGGTCGAGGCCTGAGCATGGTGAGAACTTGAGCTTCTTCTCTGAGGAAGCAGGGATGTCTGCTAGGTTCGATCCAATGGACAAATCAAATTAAACCTGAGATTAAATTGGTGAGACAGAGCCAGGCATGATGACTCACACCTGTAATTCCAGCACTTTGGGAGGCAGAGGTGAGAGGATTGCCTGATTCTAGGGGTTTGACACCAGCCAAAAAATTACCTGGGTGTGGTGGTGCGCACCTGTTGGTCCAGCAGGCTGAGGCTGTGGTGGCCATGAGCGTGCCACTACACTCCAGCCCAGGCAATGGAGTGGAATGAGACTCTAGCTCAAAAAATAAAGAAAGAAAGAAAGACAGAAAGAGGAGAAACAAACAGCATATTCCATGCAGAAAGGAGCAGGCAGATGTGGCAGAGGTTAAATCAACTGAGTAGAAATCGCAGAAGGGAGAAATACAGACAACACTTTGTCTCTCCCCACTAAAGAGCTGGTGGGCTGCTTGTTTTTAATTTATTTTTTTTTTAAAAAAACCTGCCATTGTGAGAGGTTTCCAGAAAAACCTGCCATTGAGAGGTTTATCTGTGTAAGGAAGGGCTCCAGCACATTTGGAGTGCTGAGGAGGATGCCACTTTGTCAGTGTAGGCAGGAGAGAGAGAGAGAGAGAGATCCTCTCTGGGGAGACCCTGAAAGACCCCTGAACTGTTTGTTTGTTTGTTTTTTGAGTTGGAGTCTCTGTCGCCCAGACTGGAGTGCAATGGCCGCTCCCGGCCACCGCAGTCATGACCTGCTGGGCTCTGGCAATTCTTCCGCCTCAGTCTTCCAAGTAGCTGGAACTACAGGCGCGCGCTACCACGCCTGGCTAATTTTTGATTTATTGTAGAGATGAGGTCTCACCAAGTTGCCCAGGTGGTTCTCAAACCCGCGGCCTCAGACAATCCACTCACCTCAGCCTCCCAAAGGCACGGGATTACAGGCTGAGCCAACGAGCCCAGCCCTGAACTGTTAGATGGCCGGGGAAGGAGCCAGATGTGCACAGGGACCAAGGACTTTCTAGAAGAACAAGACCCTGAACCTTGCTTCTTGAGGCCAGTGTTACCAAAAGCTTCCTGAGCAATCGAGAAGGTTCTGACCAAGACTCCCTGGATTCACTCTGGATGCCCAAGGGGCAGGGCCTTCTGGTGGACCCTTGGGGTTGGAATAAGAAAGCATAACTTGGCCAGGTGCAGGATCTCATGCCTGCATTTCCAGCACTTTGGGAGGCTGAAGGAATAAGATTGCTTGAGCTCAGGAGTTCAAGACCAGCTTGGGCAACACAGTGAGACCTCACCTCTACAAGAAAAAGAGAGAAAAAAGAAAAGAAATTAGCAGGGTGTGGTGGTGTATGCCTGTAGTCCCAGTTACTTGGGAGGCTGAGGCAAAAGGATCATCTGAGCCCAGGAGACTGGGGCTATGGCGAGCTGTGATCCTGCCACAGCACTCCAGCTTGGGTGACAGAGTGAGATCCCAACTTGATAGGTAGGTAGGTAGATAGATAGATAGATAATTGGTAGGTAGATAGATAGATAGATGATAAGTAGGTATGTAGATAGATTTTTTTAAGCAAAACACAATTCACACAGCCTTCAGGCAAGGCTCAATCCTGCATCCCTGAGTGTCCTCAAGACTGTGGTTCAATTTCTTTGACTCTCTTGGCTCTGCTGCTGCTACCTGTCAACTTCTGCTCTGGCCGCTTTCCCCATAGTAGCCTGAGACTGCCAGCCACACCCCAGCCAAGGGTCCCCATGCCTATCTCAGGAAAGCTTCCTGGAATGCATTCTGCCCAATCCTCAGCCAATCAGTGTGATGACCTAAGTGGGGTCATCCCAGGGAGCTCAGTTCTATTTTTATTTTTATTAATTTTAATATTAATTTATTATTTTTATTAATAAGTTTTATTTTTTCCTGGAGCTGGGGAAGGGCCCAAACCCTCAAGTCTCCCAGAAGCCATGGAGGGGGCTGGTGACACAGGTGTGGTAAGAGGAAGATGCTCACTAAGAGTCCACCTATCAGTCAGGTGAACCCAGGGCTCTTCTCACACGTCAGCCCCGCCTACTCGACTCTGGAGTGTCTAACAACACCTCTGGGCACGGGACCTGTCGGCTAAATCTATGAGAAAATCTGCACTAGCTCTTGGGCTGAAGGCTGGGCAGGGAAGGTGACTTACTCTTCCTCCACACAGGAGGAACAGGTGCTTGCTGAGGAGATGCTGGGTCACCTATTTGGTCCAAACGTCCATGCCAGGTTGTGGAGTCGGGAGAATTAATGATTCTGCTCATCCGCAAAGATTGTGGTTTCCTGCAAACATCCTCGTCTTTCTCTTCCTCTGTAGCAGCCACGAAGTTGGTGCCATAGATAAAAGTTTTTAATTGGCACGAGGACATTATAAATGGGTGATCTCTAGCTCAACAAGGGGGGGACAAAGTGACGTCAGAAAGTAAGATGTGGAAAGGCAAAGGTGCAGAACGAGATGCAGTCTGCTACTGGCTCTGCAGAAGCAACTGCGTGATTTTACATCCAAGCACATTCGATTCACAAAACCTTGCACCGTCGGGTGCTTGTCAGAAGGGCAATGGCATGAGGCCACAGAGGGGGAGGAGGATTTTTTTCTACATATCTTTCATTTTTAAAATTTTGAGTCATAATGTATTTGGTGTTCAAAATTTTACTTTTAATTTCACGTTTGGAAGATAGTACATTTTGGGGTGCGAGATTAAACACAGTGATCTGTTTGTGGAGAGAAGCTTGGTCAGGAATGAGCATTCTGTCAATTGCTGTGTTCTAACTCTCCCAATCACCTCATAGAATGCACGTGGCATTCTAGCAGCAAAGACCTCTTCCGTGGGCAGTCTGGAAAGTTGATCCATAAGGAAAGTGTCCTGCCACTGATGCCTTGTGATGAGGCCTTTTCTCGAGTTACCTTCCCATGAGTGTAATGAAGCCCTGTCCCCACAAAAATAAATCCAAACCAATCCAGGGCTGCATTGACATAACTCAAGAAAAGTGGGTCTCCAGATGCTGTGATCTGAAGGCCCTAGAACAAGTTTTATTTTTTCATGATAAGGAATTCCTTTCTACCAGGAAGGGTCTATAGACATTTACAGAAGCCTAAGTCTTTTCCACAATAAGAGGTCTTAAATTTTTCATTATACTATCCGTATGTTCATCTGTCTGCTTTGTTCTATAGATAAATTGACCTTGATGGTGACTGCGGTAAGAAAAGGGCAGAATAGGACTTAGTTAATGAGTGATTCTGGGTGTGGCAGCAATGTGAGGTAAAGGCTGCTTCCCTACAGCTCGGTGGAGAGAACTGTGATAAGAGAGTTTGGTCACCACATAACACACAGTGTGTTCAACACAAAGGACATGAACCCTGGAAGTCAGAGCAATATTCACATAATGAACAGCAACTTAATTTCAACCAAATAACAACAATGCTACTAATTTAAATATCATTGCGAATAAAACTATACTCATATCTAGTTTTCAAATTTTAAAGGCTAGTGGGAAAGATTTATATTACAGTAAGTACCCTACACATGAACAAGTTCCATTCTGAGAGCATGTTCATAAGTCTAATTTGCTCATAAGTTCAACAAAGTTGGTCGAGGTACCCAACTAACACGGTCACCGCTGCTTTTACACTTGCTTCTGGACCTCCTGGGCTTGAAATAAAGATACTGTACTACTGTAAGATAAAGATACTTTTCTACAGTCAAGTACACAAAAGCACAAGCACTTGTAGAACATGCACGCACATGACAATGAATGCCAGATGCATGAACTAACTTATGTACACATCAGCATTTTTGAAAGTTAGCAACTTGAAGGTTTGTGCATTGGTGACTTTCTGCAGTTTCATCTGTGTACATCTTCAAGTAACAGAAATTAAAAGCATTTATGTCAACAGTAGAAATCAGTGAGGAAATATATCCCCTGCATAGAGAACTTGTGAACTACTCAAGTCCAGAAAACCCCACTGTATGAAGTCCCTATAAACAGAAAAGGCCAGGGTTCTTTTGTGAATTTCTAAGGGCTCCATCAAGCAGAAAGCTAGGTAGAGCCATGCTGGTGAAGAACTGATCATGGTTGCCTGGGGCTGAAGCCCAGAATTTATGCCTTTTATGGAAAACACAAACACAAGTCTTCCTTTCTTCCCCACTGACCTGTCCGGGTCCAAGAGTCCACACGGGGTTGTGGAGACAGGAGAATGATTCTGCTCATCTGATCAGAAGCACAGTCTATTTGCTCCTGCTACCACATAATAATTCCTGACAATTTTATTCCTTCTATAACTTGTCCATGAAGAAGAATATCCCAGAATAGTGTGCTTCATCTCAGGCAGCAGAAAACCCTATACTGATTGTGGTTTCCTTACAAACACCAAAGTCTTTCTCTACCGAGAAGCTGTGGGAAGTGGATGTGAGCTCAGAGGTTTGAGGGTGTCAGGGTTGCAGCTCTGCATGTCCCTTGACCACCTCTCCATGGTGGCCACCAAACTTGCAAGACTCAGGACGGGGCACCAATCTGTGACAGGCAGGGAGAAGGAGTCGGCTGATATGGGTTTTCTAGTGAGACTCTTGATTCCATTTTGTTTCCAAGAAAGGAAGTCGTCCCCAGCAAAGCTTCTCCCTAAACTCTAAGCAAAAACTGACATCATACCCACAGGCAAGTCGAGTCCTATATTAAGGGGAAAGAGGATTCCAGGACTCAGGACACTGGTCCTCCAGGGCCCGCCCCCTCACTGGGTTCACAGGAGTTGTGCTCACCCGCTCCGAGCTCCTGGTACCATACCAGGAAGGACGGGAGGAGGTGACTGTCCTGACACAAGTGAGTCTTTCATTCTCATTTTTTTTTTTTTTTTGAGTTGGAGTCTCACTCTGTCGCCCAGACTGGAGTGCAGTGGCTGCTCCCGGCCACCGCAGCCTCGACCTGCTGGGCTCCGGGAATCCTTCCGCCTCAGCCTTCCAAGTAGCTGAAATTACAGGCATGTACTACCACGCCCGGCTGATTTTTTGATTTATTATAGAGATGAGGTCTCGCTGCCCAGGCGGGTCTCGAACCCGCGGGCTCAGACAATCCACTCACCTCAGCCTCCCAAAGGCGCGGTATTACAGGCTGAGCCACCGAGCCCGGCTTCATTCTCATTTTTAAAAATGCTGTTGTGTTGGCTGATAACTCCAAGAAACCTCAGAATTATAGGGAAGTCCAACTTTATGAAAACAAACTAGAGGTTTATAAAAATGTTAGTCTTCCAAATATTGTCTTCCCTTTTCACTAACATGCTTGTACATTGGGTCAAATTAGTATTGAGTTATTGTATCTATTGGAAGAATTGGGTGATTAGAAGAAATTTGTGACAATGTCATTAAGTGAAGTCATTTTGGAATATCAATTTTCTAAGTATTACAAAGAATGACAGAAATTACACAAAGAGCACATTTTTACCAATTATGCAAAGTAGTCTTAAATAATAAATAAGAAGTGGGTGGGAAAGTGAATGGGAACAATCATTTTAGAGAATATGTTGTATCAGTTAATAGCGGTAAAGTTGTATATCCAAACTCAAAGTTTGTGTGCTTGAGAAACCCTTATATGCATGGCAGAGGGAAAAGGTAATGATATACTCTGAATTCTTAGAATTACCAAAACATTTTTAGAATAACTTAAAAGGCAACTACTAATGGCCTACATAAGTAAAGAATGCTGTAGTCATAAAGTTGAAAACAGACAAAGAAAAAGAATTATGTCTATATACATCAACATTTACATCTCCAATATTTCATGTTGATTGAGACAACAGTTTCAGGAAGATATATGCACAATATTAACATAGGTAAATTATAAAAGGGCACATGTTAACATTCAATCTCAAGATGATTATTTCTATAGACACAAATATGTAGCGAACACATAATTTCTGAATGGAAAAGATGCATAGAAACTTCAAATGATTATTACTTCTGATGATAAAGAATGATGGTGAGACCAGAACAATGATTTAAAGCTCAAAATATATATCTTAGAATACATTTCATTTCCTTGCATAAAAGAGAGGAGTGGGGTAAGAAAGATGGAAAGACAGGGATAGGAATAGAACAAAGGATGTACTGTGTAAGCTGTTCAAGCCTACCACAAAATGCTGGGAAGGTGGCCATGCTTTGTCTCTTTCAAACTTCTGAAGAGTCCTGATGTAGAAACTGGATGAGAAGTCTTCTATCCATGGTAGACATCCACATCAATTTTTTAAATTGTCCATGTGCACAAAACACATTGAAAAACATTCATTTATATTATTTTTATGTATTGTAATTTTGTCTAAATTTAAGAAATATTTTGCCTGAAAATAGAAAGATGTTAGCATTCTAAATAATGGTAGCTACAATAAAAAGAAAAAAGTAGCATACAATTGTTGAATATAATGAGATGGAGTCAGATAAGCGATAAAAACTTTATCTGTGCATTCAATGGAGAAACACTTAAACTCTGAGATTTATTTTTTCTTAAAAAACCAAAGTAACAAACTTCCCCTTTAAGCCAATAACATCACCCACTTTTCTGCATAAGATGGGCACAGGATTTCAACTTCTTAATTAACTGCCATGTAAATGTTTAGGAGTGAAATTAGTCACCAGAGAAAGCCCATATTATTCCTCAAAAGCAGTTGCAAAAGACTGGGGACAGAATGAAAATATATGTAGAGATTGGGATAGAAGATCAAGGAGAGTACAGATTGTTCTTTTACTGTTTCCTGAAATGCAGTTTCCTCCCAATTTCAAGCTGCAGAATTAACTAGCTTTGATGGACCAAAAGGCTGTGTGTGTGTGTGTGTGTGTGTGTGTGTGTGTGTGTGTGTGTGTGAATCAGACATTTAAAAATATTTTTTAAATATTTATTGTGAAGATGTGGGGTACAATTCAGGATTAGGTATACTCATGGCCACTGTACAGGTAAATTTGGGGCTGACTTTGGTCCCCACATCTCCTGTTGAGGTCAGGTTCACTTATTGATGAAGTGTGTCCCCCCTCACCTGGCATTGTCCTGCTATTGTCAAACCCTTTCTTATAGTATGATAATTTTTTAGGGTCCATTTATGAGTGAGAACATGGGGTACTCAGTTCTTTGTTTCTGTGATAGATCACTGAGTATCATAGGCTCTAAATCCATCCAAGTTGCTGCGAAGTTCATAATTTTGCCCTTCTTTATGGTTGCATAGCATTCCATAGGGTATATGTGCCACATTTTTAAAATCTAGTCTACTTTTGATAGGCAGCACAGTGGGTTCCATGTTTTTGCTTTTGTGAATAGTGCTGCAATAAACATACGTGTGCTGGTATATTTTTTGTAGAATGATTTGAGATCCTCCCAGTATATTCCCAGCAGGGAGATTACTGAGTCATATGGAAGTCAATTTTTAGAACCTTTAGAAATCACTACACTGTTTCCCACAGATGTTGTACTAGTTTACACTCCCACCAACAGTGTTAGAAGTGTTTCCTCTTCCCCACATCCTCTCCAGTATCTGTTGTTTTTGGAGTTGATGATAGCCATCCTGACTGGAGTTAGATAGGATCACATTGTGGTGAAAAGGCTTTTTAAAAGTACAGGCATAGAAGAAAACACAATCCTTAATTCCCTCGGTGTATATTCATTGACCTTCACATTTACTTCACATAAAAACAAATTTTGTATATGCTGATTCAATTTACACAAAAATAAGTCATGTTATTAGGCCCCTGGATGGGATAACTGTGCTGGTTTCTAAATAATGTAGGTGTCAGTAATTTGCCTAATTTGTCTCAGAATGAAATAAATCTTGTTGATATATTTAGCAAATAAAATTGTCTACCCATTTTAATCTTTTAATCAAGTAGAAAGAAAACAGAGTTTGAAAGAAGGAGACCCTCCTCACTTGCAAAGAGCCTCCCAGTCTGTAATGTTAGGACCCTATGAAATGGGTAAACGAAATCTATAAATGATTGTCAATCAATTAATTCAAATTGGTTGAACAATGAAGATCTTTTTAATGAAAAGCTCAGGCCAAAGCCTCAAGCAGGCATTTTAATACCATACAATTGAACTATGGATGTGTGATTGTACTAAATGGAGCAAATGCCATAGGCAAGGAACCTTATGATCTCTACAGTCTTTTCTTACCCAGTTTTAAGCTCAAAGACCTGGAGCAGGATCATAGCTTATTCAGATTTTTTAAATGTCAAATTCATATTCGTCTCACCCAAAATGACTGACGCTGTACTGGAACTTGTGTTTCTATTTAGATTTTAATAAAGACATGAATTGGATGACTTGCCTTTACATGTTGTATTCTATAGCAACTGTCTTAAAATATACAAGCAAAAGAAAGTGAGAGCTGTTATTGCTGTGCAAACCTACAACGCTAGAATCCTAAATGTTAAGTGCTTTAACTCTACTGCTACCTACTCTGTTATTCAAAATGTAGATACTCATTTTATTTATCATTACTTCCTTACCATCCGTACTTGGAATAAGACATTAGTTAAACAGATTCCATGCATTGGCACGATTCTTAAATCTGTATGTTAAGTGTAGTGTAATGGTTATAGGCTATGAATCCTGGAGTGGAAAACTTTACTGCAGATTCTGGCTTAACTATTTTCTAGCTTTGTGAATTCGAGGAACATACTTAATCTCTCTCTTATTTTCTCATTTTTATACTGGATTGGGTTACTAATGGTGTTTGCCTCATATTACTGTTGAGAGCATTTAATGATTTGTTAACTTGTGAAACATATTTCAGGAACAAGATTCGTTCTCAGAAACTGTTATTTGCTATTGATGATGCTGATTTTTAAAATTTTTTGATGGCGATAGTGTTATATGCAATAAAGAGCTCAATTACAACTATCTCATATTCTTTACATTTTACTCCCCTCAAATTGAACTGAGCTTACTTTGTTTTAACTTTTTTTTTTATTGTGAAGTTGTGGGGTACAGTTAAGGGTTAGGTATACAATTGCGTTTCATTCAGGCACCCTGTTGATATGGGGTGTTTCCCCGTTCCCAGACAGATATTTCCTACTGTTAATCCCATCTCCCTCCCCCCACCATAGTTTCCCAGTATGGTCAGTCATTTTCGTATAGTATTGCATTGGATGTTTAAGGTCCATTATATGAGTGAGAACATGTGATACTCGGATCTTTGTTTCTATGAGAGGTCACTCAGTATTATAGACTCTAGTTCCATCCAGGTTGCTGCGAAATCCATGATTTTGTTCTTTTTTATGGCTGCGTAGTATTCCATCATGTATATGTACCACATTTTTTTAATCCTGTCCTCTTTTGACGGGCAGCATGGCTGTTTCCAGGTTCTTGCTATTGTGAACAATGCTGCGATAAACATGCGTGTGCAGGTATCTTTTTTATAGAGTGATTTGTGTTCTTCAGGGTATATTCCCAGTAGGGGGATTGCAGGGTCATATGGGAGGTTGGTATTTAGAGCTTTTAAGAATCGCCACACTGCTTTCCACAGAGGTTGCAGTAGTTTACACTCCCACCAACAGTGTAGAAGTGTTCCCTTTTCACCACACCCTCTCCAGCAGCTGTTATTTTTTGAGTTGTTGATGATTGCCATTCTGACTGGGGTTAGGTGGTATCTCAGTGTGGTTTTGATTTGCATCTCCCTGATGATTAGTGAGGTTGAGCATTTCTTCATGTGTTTGTTGGCTGCTCGGATGTCTTCTTTTGTGAAGTGTCTGTTCATATCTTTTGCCCATTTGATAATGGGGTTGTTTGTTTTTTTTTTTCAGCACGTTTGAGTTCCTTGTAGATCCAGAATGTTAAGCCTTTGTCGGACCTGGAGTTGGCAAATACTTTTTCCCAGTCTGTAGGCTGTCTCCCTGCTCTCTTGATGGTTTCTTTGGCTTTGCAGAAGCTTGTCAGTTTAATAAGGTCCCACTTATCTATTTTCTCTCTTATGAGCTGTGGGTTTTGGGTTTTGTTCAGGAATTGGATGCCAGTTCCGATTTCCATGAGGGTTTTTCCTTCATTTTCTAAGGTTCTTATGGTTTGAGGTTTTACATTTAGGTCTCTGATCCATTTGGAATTAACCTTTGTGCATGGGTATAGATAGGGGTCCTGTTTCAATCTTCTGCATGTGGTCAGCCAGTTTTCCCAGCACCATTTACTGAATAGGTTCTCCTCTCCCCAGTGGTAGGTGGTGGAGGCTTTGTCAAAGATGAGTTGGTTGAGAAATTGAGGTTTTGCTTCTGGGATCTCAATTCTATTCCATTGATCTATATGCCTGTTCCTGTACCAATACCAAGCTGTTTTGATGATTGTAGCCTTATAGTAAAGTTTGAAGTCTGGTAGTGTGATACCACCTGCTTTGTTTTTTTTTCTGAGGATTGTTCTGGCTATTCTTGGACGTTTGTGTTTCCATATGAATTCCTGGATTGTTTTTTCTAGGTCTGAGAAGAATGTTGCTGGTAATTTGATGGGTATTGCATTGAATTTGTAGATTGCCTTAGGTAAGATGGACATCTTCACAATGTTGATTCTTCCGATCCATGAGCAAGGAATATTTTTCCATTTGTTTGTGTCAACTTTGATTTCTTTGAGAAGTGTTTTGTAGTTTTCCTTGTAAAGGTCTTTCACATCTCTGGTTAGGAAGATGCTAAGGTATTTCAATTTTTGTGTGGCTATTGTGAATGGAATTGTGCTTTTTATTTGGGTTTCTGTTTGTTTATTATTGGTGTAGAGAAATGTGATTGTCTTTTGTACATTTATTTTGTATCCTGAGACTTTGCCAAAGGTCTTTATCAGTGTAAGGAGGTTTTTAACAGATTCTCTCGGGTTTTCAAGGTATACAATCATGTCGTCTGCAAAGAGAGATAACTTGACTTCCTCTTTTCCTATTTGGATACCCCTGATTGCCTTCTCTTCTCTGATTGCTCGAGCCAGGGCTTCCAAAACTATGTTGAACAGGAGGGGTGAGAGTGGGCATCCTTGTCTTGTTCCAGTTTTCAGGGGAAATGGTTCTAATTTTTGTCCATTTAGGAGTATGCTCGCTGTGGGTTTCTTGTAGATGGCTTTTACTATTTTGAGGTATGTTCCCCGTATGCCTAGATGCTCAAGGGTTTTTATCAAGAAGGGATGCTGGATTTTATCAAAAGCTTTTTCTGCATCTAATGATATAATCATGTGGTTTTTGTTTTGACATCTGTTGATGTATTTAATAACTTTTATGGTTTTATGAATGTTGAACTAGCCTTGCATCCCAGGAATGAAGCCTACTTGGTCATGATGGATGATTTTTGAGATGTATTGCTGAATCCGGTTTGCTAGGATCTTGTTGAGAATTTTAGCATCTATGTTCATCAAAGATATTGGCCTGTAGTTCTCTTTCTTTGCTGGATCTTTACCTGGCTTGGGTATCAATGTGATGTTGGCTTCATAAAATGATTTGGGGAGTGTTCCATCTTTTTCAATTGCCTGAAATACCTTCAGTAGGATTGGTATCAGCTTCTCCTTAAATGTCTTGTAGAATTCTGCTGGAAAGCCATCTGGTCCAGGGCTTTTTTTTGTAGGAAGTTTTCTTATTACATAGTCGATTTCCTTGATTGTTATTGGTTTATTTAGGATCTCAATTTCTTCTTGTTCCAACTTAGGTAGGTTGTGTGATGTCAGAAAGTCCTCCATTTCCTTAAGGTTTTCAAGTTTGCTTCCATACAAGTGTACGTAGTAGTCTCTAATGATCTTTTGTATTTCTTCAGGGTCAGATGTGACTTCATCTTTTGTGTTTCTGATTGTGCTTATTTGGTTTTTTCCTCGTTTTTTCTTGGTCAGTCTAGCTAGGGGACCATTGATCTTGTTTATTCTTTCGAAGAACCAGCTTTTTGTTTCATTGATTTTTTCTATTATCTTTTTGTCTTCTATGTCCTGGATTTGGGCTTTTATTTTGGTGATCTGGATTCTCCTACTGAAATTAGGGTTTTTGTGGTCTTGCTTTTCCAGCTTCTTTAGGTGGCTTGTTAGGTTGTCAATTTCTGTTCCTTCCATTTTCCTCATGTGTGTTTGTAGGGATATAAATTCCCCTCTTATTACAGCTTTTAAGGCATCCCAGAGATTTTGGTAAGATGTTTCTTCATTTTCATTTGTTTCCAGGTATCTTTTGATCTCTGTCTTGATGTCATCATTGACCCAGGAGTTATTTAGCATCATGCTGTTTAGTGTCCATGTCTTTGTGGGTTTTGGGGGGACTTTGTTGGTGTCAATGTTTATTTTTATTCCACTGTGGTCCGAGAAGGTGCATGGTAGAATTTCAGTCCTTTTAAATTTGCTTATACTTGATTTGTGTCCAATTATGTGGTCGATCTTAGAATATGTTCCATGTGGTGATGAGTAGAATGTGTATTCTGTGGTCTTTGGATGGAGTGTTCTATAGGTATCAATTAAGTCCATTTGGTCCAGAGTCTCATTGAGGTTCCGGATCTCCTTGCTGATTTTTTGTCCTGATGATCTGTCTAAGGTTGTGAGTGGTGTATTAAAGTCCCCAGTTATTATGGTGTTAGAGTCAATGTCTTTCTTTAGTTTTCCTAGAAGTTGCTTTATGAATGTTGGCGCACCTATGTTGGGTGCATATATGTTTAGGATAGATATTTCTTGTTGATGGAGTGAACCTTTTATCATTATGTAGTGGCCCTCTGTATCTTTTTAAATTTTTGATAGCTTAAATGGTATTTTGTCTGAAATTAGGATCACGACTCCTCCTTTCTTTTGTGTTCCATTCGCCTGAAAATTTGTTTCCCATCCTCTTACTTTGAGTCTGTGTATGTCCTTTCTAGTGAGATGGGTCTCTTGAAGGCAGTATATTGTTGCCTGGTGATATTTTATCCATTTTGTCATTCTATGTCTTTTCAGTGGTGCGTTTAGTCCATTCACATTCAGACTAATTATTGAAATGTGAGAGTTCGTCCCTATCATGGAGTTCTTATTGAGTTGTTGTTCTTCCACTTGGTTTTTTCTTTTTTCTTTTTTTTGTCTTTCTTTTGGTTTTGGGGTTGGTTCATGTATATTTTATTCTTTTCCCTGTACTCTTGTGAAGAACGTTGTTCTTTTTTCCTTTTCTTCTGTGTTTAGTACTTTCTTAAGTGTTTCATGTAGAGATGGTTTTGTGGCTGCGTAAGTTCTTAGGGATTGGATATCTGGGAAAGATTTTAATTCTCCCTCACTGATGAAGCTTAGCTTGGCCTGGTAGGTTATTCTTGGTTGAAACTGTTTATCTTTTAGGACTTTGAAGATAGGGCTCCAAGCTCTCCTAGCCTGCAGGGTTTCTGCAGATAAATCTGCTGCTATTCTGATTGGTCTTCCATGGTAGGTGATCTGGCCTTTTTCTCTTGCTGCCTTTAGGATTTTTTCTTTTGTGCCTACTTTATTTAGGCGAATTATTATGTGTCTAGGAGTTGGTCTTCTCATTTGTTGTCTTGCGGGGGTTCTCTGAATCTCTTGTGTTTGAATTTTTGTATCACTGATTAGATAAAGGAAGTTTTCTTGAATGATCTCATGGAAAGTTTGTTCCAATGTGGTCTCTGTTTCTCTTTCTGCCTCAGGGAGTCCGATTATTCTTAGGTTAGGCCTCTTGAGGTAGTCACTCATCTCTTGAAGGTTTTGTTCTGTCTTTTTGAGCTTATTTTCTGTGTTTTTAAGAGTTTGGGTTATTTCTATATTTTGGTCCTCAAGCGCTGAGATTCTTTCTTCTGCTTGGGTAATTCTGCTTTCCATGCTTATCAATTTGTTATTTATTTCATTCACAGTATTCTTTATTACTGTTATCTCAGATATCTGCTCCTTCCTAGTTTCTTCTTGTGTCTCCTCAATTCTTTTTAATCTCTCCATTATTGTTTTGATATCTACATTTGCAGTTTGAGACCCTTCATTCTGGGGACTTTTCATTGTTTGCATTCCAAAGTCAGTTTTCTCAGTGTCTGCTCTCCCAGGCATCTGGGAGAGACCCATACTCTTCTTTTGGTTTTTCTTCATTTCTGTAGATTTTTCTCCCTCTCCCCCTTTCCCTCCCCCTCTTCAATTCTGTTTTTGAGGGAAGGTGGGGTTGCTTTTATTTCTCTTCTGCAATGACCTGTTCTTCCTTATGAGGGTCTTCTGACTTTGTTCAGTTTTCCCTCTGCTTTACAGTCTGTCTATTCAGCAGTATGCAGTCTTGGTCCCTAGATTTAAAAGGGGGGCATATAGAAGAGGAAAATAATGGAGGAAGGGGGGTCAATAGGGAGTTAGAAAGAGAGAAGTGCAAGAGAGAAAACAGATATACATACCAACTATCAGGTGAGAGCAAGACACAGGGCTGGGAAGAGGTGAAGAAAGACACGTAAGAAAGATTCCCTAAAGAGTACTGATAGCTACACAGAGACAGGGCAATAAAATCGAGGAACAGTATAAGTCAGAAGGTAAACAACAAACGTGATCTAAACCAACAGTTACAATGATAAAATCATAAGTCAAAATAAGCGAAAGAGAGAAGTGCGAGAGGCATAACAGATATACATACCAGCTATCAGGTGAGAAAGTGTCACAGGGCCGGGAAGAAGTGAAGAAAGACACGTAAGAAAGATTCCCTGAGGAGTACTGATAGCTACACAGAGACAGGTCAATAAAATCGAGAAACAGTGTAGATCAGAAGGTAATCAACAGACGTGATCTAAACCAACAGTTACAATGATAAAATCATAAGTCAAAATAAGCGAAAGAGAGAAGTGTGAGAGGGAAAACAGATATACATACCAACTATCAGGTGAGAGAGAGACACAGGGCTGGGAAGAAGTGAAAAAAGACAGGTAAGAAAGATTCCCTAAAGAATACTGATAGCTACACAGAGATAGGTCAAAAAAATCAAGAGACAGTATAAGTCAGAAGGTAAACACCAAACGTAATCTAGACCAACAGTTTCAATGATAAAATCATAAGTCAAAATAAGCGATCAGACTAGAGTCACTTCTGTGATCTCCGATTCCAGCCTCTCCCTTTTGTTTTTCATTGCAGCATAGGGGTGGGGCTTTGTCTCCTGTTTCGCACTGTTGCCTTAGGAACTGAGGTAAAGTTTGTTCATAGGTGGGCGGGGCAATGGAAGTCTCTGCCTGGAGAATAGCAAGGTAGTTTACCCAGATCTGTTTTGCTCCACTTGTCTGGGTCTCCTGGCTTGGGGTCTCGCACTGAGTGCCTCAGCCTGGGTGGGCCCGAAGTTCCAGAGCTCCAAAGCTCCAAAGGGTGGGCAGTGGGCTGCGAGAGTGGCTCTGGGCCCCCCACAGGGTACTTCAGCTAGGTGTCTCTGAGGGGCGGGCGCCCAGAGCCTCCCTGTGTGACCGGCGGTGCCGGGTGCCAGGCTGGAGACAATGCAGCCAGGGAGAGAGCTGGAGGGAGCAGGGACGACTCAAAACTTCCCCGCACGCTGCAATATCTGGCCTTAGGAAATGAGGTAAAGTTTGTTGCTAGGTGGTCGGGGCAATGGAAGTCTCTGCCTGGAGAATGGCGAGGCAGTTTAAGCAGATCTGTTTTTCTCTGCTTGTCTGGGTCCTCCGGCTTGGGGTCTCATGCTGAGTGCCTCAGCCAGGGTGGACACAGAGTTACAGAGCTCCAAAGTTCCAAAGGGCAGGCTGTGAGCAGCGAGAGTGGCGCTAGGACCCTACAGAGTACTTCAGCCAGAAATGGGACCGGTGTCTCTGAGGGGTGGGTTCTCAGAGCCTCCCTGTGTGACCGGGGGTGCCAGGTGCTGGACTGGAGACAATGCAGCCGGGGAGAGAGCTGGAGGGAGCAGGGACCCAAAACTTCCCTGCATGCTGCAATATCTGGCCTTAGGAAATGGGGTAATGTTTGTTGCTAGGTGGGCGGGGCAATGGAAGTCTCTGCCTGGAGAATGGCGAGGCAGTTTAAGCAGATCTGTTTTTCTCTGCTTGTCTGGGTCCTCCGGCTTGGGGTCTCACGCTGAGTGCCTCAGCCAGGGCGGACCCGGAGTTCCAGAGCTCCAAAGTTCCAAAGGGCAGGCTGTAAGCAGCGAGAGTGGCGCTGGGACCCTACAGAGTACTTCAGCCAGGAATGAATGGGACCAGTGTCTCTGAGGGGCAGGCGCCCAGAGCCTCCCTGTGTGACTGGCGGCTTGGTGCCGGGTGCCCGGGCTGGAGACAATGCAGCCAGGGAGGTATCTGGAGGGGGCTGGGACCAGAGACTTCCACACACGAGTAGAACGGCAGCAGTGGGGGAGGCACAATTTCTGGCCTTGCGTGGGACTGAAGTTCCCAGGCCTGACCCCAGCACGGTTGGTGGTGGGCTGGGGGATGGGGGTAGAGAAGTAATAGCCTTTTTGGGAACTCACGTTCAGAGAATCTCACCAGTTCACCTATGCCGTCGCCATCTTGCCCCGTCTCCTGTTTTAACTTTTTGAAAAATTTTTTGGACTCCAGTCTCACACTTTCATATATAAATAAAATGTCATTTTCTCCATCTTAACTGGAATCTTTCCCTTAATGATTCTAAATATTTTTTGAACAGGACCTCTTTTCCAAATATTTTCTTAGCTATGCCTTTGAAATGAGATATCTATCTATATCTATTATCTATTTATCTATCTATCCCCATATATATTTGTTGTTATTATACTCATAATATAAAATGTGAGAGTGTACATGAAGAGGTTTCTGTAACTTCATGCATTTGAAGTTGGTTATAGGTAAATACATCTGTGGGAGTTTTATGGGCAAGGTTTTTTTTTTTTTTTTTGAGCTGACAGGAAAGAGGGAATAGGGCTTCAGTGCTCCAGCTGCAAGTGGCTGAATTCCGCCATCAGCCTGCAGAAGCTTGGAAAAGAGAGAATTTCTTTTCCACATTCCAGTGAGAATTGCAGGCCAAACCCAGAGCAGAGGACCCATTTGAGCCACACCCACAATCCTGCACCTGGAAGATGTGAGATGATACACTTGTGCTGTGTTGAGCCTCCATTTTTCCTGCCATCTGTGATGCATCAAGAGGGAACTAATACACATAGTGAAGGTCACCCAGATGACAAGAGGCTGAGTGAAGGGTACCTACTGCAAAGACTCTGGTCTTTCCCACTGTGGATTCTGCCTCTAAGTCAGAGGAGTCTACAGCAAACAAATCCAGGTGACCAACACAGCCTCTCCTACTCTGGGCCAGGCCTCTAGGCAGGACAGTATCATTAGAGAATTGTGGTTTTCTCTGATGACCACATTCACAAATTATTGGTGATCTGAAATGTAACTGAGTACCAAGGTATGATCAGCTTTCTAACAATCCCACAGAAAAGAGAAGGATTTTCTAATAATTACTTAGGTTCTTATAGCAAATATAGGTACATCTGAATCAGGTTTTTTAATTTTAAAAATATTTTCTTTTTAAAGAAAATAAAATTTTCTGGCCTGAAATAATACATTCAGTGCAAAACTACAATAGATATAAGATATTTTAAGGGAATGTGTACCTATTAATTACCTATTTTTTCCCAGTTTTATTTCAAATATACCCTGATGTTATAAGGCAAAAACATGCTTTTTGTTTGTTTGTGCATGACTCCTATGCCTTTATCACAGGAATATAACAACAATTATGTACATAGTCATTAATCAATTTACATTCCAGATTATTCCTATATCAAGAGTAGATAGATACATTGAGATAATTTTAAGCATGCAATGAAGCAAAAGTGGTTCCTAAATAGAATAGCTTGGGAAATTATTATAGGGAACCAAATAAATTGTAGCTCAATAAAGATTTCATTAGTGTACAAACCACCATACACTACATATCCCTCCCATTCAAGTCAACTACATTTCCTCTTACAAAATGCTTTAGCCAGATCACTGTTGTTGCTCATCCTGGTAAAATAGAAGTTTTTTTGTTTAATTGTAAAATGTAATTATTGTTTTCATTAGAATATTGTAAATAATTTGAGAGACAAATTTACAATCCCAGGAAAGTTAACTATAGAAGTGGTTTTTTAAAAAATGTATACAATAGTAATGTGTCATTTAAAATTATTTTTAAAAGTATACATAATTAGCCAGGCTCAGTGGCTCAGTCTGTAATCCCATGCTTTGGGAGGCTGAGGTGAGTGGACTGCCTGAGCCCGTGGGTTCGAGACCCGCCTGGGCAACTTGGCGAGACCTCATCTCTACAATAAATCAAAAATCAGCCGGGCATGGTAGCGTGTGCCTGTAATTCCAGCTACTTGGAGGGCTGAGATGGAAGGATCGCTGGAGCCCAGCAGGTGGAGGCTGCAGTGCCCGGGAGCGGCCATTGCACTGCAGTCTGGGCGACCGAGTGAGACCTCAACTCAAAAAAAAAAGTATACATAATATTGAAAAATAACTTTGTTGCTTACAAATATAGACAAAGAGAGTTCGCCATTAATTTAGCCATGTTTTATACAATAGAAATCAAAATATTTAGCTAATTCTGTCTATAAGAGTGTCAGAATCCTAAGTAAAATTTCCCTTAATACTAAACATTCCTCCAAGGGGAGTATATTTTGTAGTATTAGGGCATGAATGAAAATTATTTGACAAAGTGAAATACTTACAAATATGACTTGTCAATTTTCATATTCATACATGTTTCAAACTATGTACATATATATGTGTGTATACGTATATGTGTAATACCAATTGAGGCTTTAATTAGACATTTTTCTTTGGTTAAGGGGTTACTCCAAATTGTCTGAAATGTTTTAGACTAACTCTTCAAGGAATAGTCCCTATAGTGAACAACTGCCCATCACATGGCAGCCCCAATGGTAATCTTTCTGTACTCCCATGTTATTCTGTGCTCTCCACAGCTGGTCTTAATCAGTGTTCTTATTGAACCCAAAATAGAATTTAGGGTTGTTTTCCTTTCACTTTGTGTTCCAAGAATTCTCATTTTAATTCCTTCTAAGATTATAGTAACCTCTGTAAAAAGCACAATTTATCATGTAGTTTTTATACAATGTCACATGATCTTGTTATATTTCTGCCACTGGATTTTATTGCTTTCATAATTCATTGCAATATTTATAGAATCAATATCATGATGAATCATATATTTGTGATATCATACAATAAACAGCATGGCACACTAATAAATCACTCCTTTTTAGAGGGTAATGAAATTGTTCTTTGGAAACTTGAAACAAAATGATGAGTCAGTATCCAAAATATCGTATTCAAATCCATGATCTTACATAAATTAAGGTCTTAAAATGATTAATGCACATAGAAACTCAAAAGTATTTCATGAATTTCTGATACTTTGCATAAGTAAAGTTCTCTAATTGTACAACATGCTAAATCACAAAATAAGCATTTATTTCTTATAAATGAGCTGTTTTCTTAATAGTAATTCTACAGACATAAGACTAATAAGCTTTGCACAAACTGAGATGTATGTTAAACGTTTTTCGAATTAGCAAGAATAGATGGAAGGAAAGGTGCTATTTTAAGAGTATTAAAATCCACAAAAAAGAAAGAAATAGATAAATATGGTGTAGTCCACCAATTCTACAGATAAGAAAACAAATTTGCCTATGTTAAAAAATCCATTAGCTTGACAAAGAAAACTGGGCTTTCAGACATTTACTGCAGTGTTGCTTTATAATAAATTCTTCTTTTTGTTCTGTTTAAAATTTCATGTTTACTGAATTTTAAGAATTTAAAGGTGAATATTTTATGCACATATTAAGAGAGAATTATCTGGTAGTTATGGTCAACCAAGTTAGCCCAGATGGTTTCAGAATCTTCTGGAGTCCAACTGCTATTTTCTTGGCTGCAGTTTGGGGACAACTACTTCCTTTCAACTGTGCTTTTGCTTTGAATTGCATTCCTCATAAGCTGTTTTGAAACAAGACACTTCTATGAATTCGTCCAGCTCAGAGCATGTATGTATGTATCTGACCTAGGAAGCCCAAGGCTGAGCAAGTGGTCCAGGGCCTGGGTCCTGGAGTGGGCTTCATTGATTTGAATCTCAGGTCTGCTGCAATCAGAACTGTGATCACAGGCAAGTCAGCTGATTTCTCTGTGTCCCAGTTTCCTTTTCTTAAAAATGAGGATAATGGATAGTGCCACACAACTCATAGACCTGTTTTGAAAGCAGAGGACAACATCTGAATAATCATCATCAGTAAAGAGTAGCTATGTTTATACTGGTAACAGGGATTAGAGAAATCTGCTTGACCCAACATTAAGCAAACATGGTAGAGACTGACAACCAAATTTAGTCAAACAGTTTACAGAATATCAAGGCATACTTTGATTTCCCCAGCAATGGAGCAAACCAGCGCCTTGGGATTGTTTACCTTTAATATCCATAAATACTTCAGTCTTCATACAAGTCAGTAGAAAGATCATCTATTCTGTGTATTCTTCCTTTTTCTGTAACATCTAACTTTACTTGGTGATACAACAAATTAACCTCTAGAGGGTATGATTTTTTCAAATTACAGAGAGGAGATGTATGTTTCTTTTGTAAAATTTCACCAATGCTCTATTTACTAAGATTTATTTTTGCCTTCTATTCTTGATATGTGAGAAATCTGATAAAAAAAATCCTTTAGTGTGCACAATTGTATTTTATTTAAACACAAATAATGTCTTAGAATTTTTACACTTAGGATTTTCAAAAGAGTGAAAAGTCATTGTTTGGAGTTTTGCCCTAAACTATCGTGTGCTTTATTAATTTAACAAACTTACTGGACATGCAGTATGTGACAGATAGTGATTTAGGTACTGGAGATACAGCAGTGAACAATAGACAAAAATTTGTGTTCTCATAGAATCTGTCTTCCAGAGGAGGAAGACAGTTATCAAAGAAACTCCTAATATGTCATATTAAAACTCCTAATGACATATTGAAACTCCTAATATGCCATACAGTAATAAGTGCAAAGGAGAAAAAATATATATGAGGTTAGGGGGATACGTGGTCAGGGAGGACTTCACTAGGCAGGCAAAATTTGAACCAAGACCCAGAAGAAGAGAAACGACATGCCATCCAGTGTAGCCCGGTTGTTACAAGCACAGTCTTGGCAGGTGGAGAGGTCTGGTGTGTTGAGGAAGGGCAGGAATCCTGTGGCTGTACTGTCAGAGCAGGAGGAGGTAGGAAGATAACTAGCCGATCAGAGTTTCTTGCAGGCCTGTAACATCACAGGCTTTTACTTGGAGAAGGATGGCCAGACACTAGAGTTTCCTATGCACCATGCACTGTGGTCTGGCTTATACCACAGAAGGGCACAGTGACTGATCTGGAGAAGATGCCGTGAGAGACCATGGTGTGTCATGGGTAGCACCATGCCTCCTGCCTGGTGCTGGATTCCATCATTTCTCATCTAATTCAGGGACATTATTCCACCAACTTTTCCCTTTCTTTTGCATCAGTACTCCTTTTCTAGTTAGAATGTTTGCATATTGTCATTTCGACTTACCTTATTAGCTGCTGCTTCCTGGGTTCCTTTGCTGACTCCCATCTTCCAGATCTCTCAATTACAACCCCAAAGGGCTAAATTCTGGCACTTCTTTCCTCTATCAAAACCTATATTCTCAAGTCAGGGAAGATGGTGGCCGACTGCTACATGAGTCCCCATGTGAGTGAGTGTATGGAAAATTCTGTGTACATGCTAGTGAGTGAGTGGGCATGTGAGTGGCTGACTCAGGACTGGGGAGCTAGTGGCCAGGGCTCTCCTGGTGCAGTGGGGATGTTGCACCTGCTCAGCTCAGACCCTAGTGATTTCTGGGATGCAGAAACTGAGCACTATTTTTTAAAAATCAACAAAACCCTTCCTGGGAAGAAAGACTGGGAGAGACTGACTAAGTGGGGGTTCGTGCCAGGGCCCCTCTGGTGCAAAAGCTGGTGCTGCACCCTCTCTGCTTGGTCCCTGGCTCTTCCCAGGTCACAGAAACTGAGAGTCATTTTTTAAATGGACAAAAGTTTTCCTGTGAAGAAGTGGTGGGGAGAGACTACCAACCCCAGGCTCTGCCTCATCATTTTAGTACCTGGCAGCAGAGGTTGCAGAGGGAGCTTAAAGGCAGAGTCCTACTGGAGAGGACAAGAGAGGCACTACACCACCATCTTAAAGGCAGGGCAGGAAAGTGCTCTGACTTGCTCACCATGGAGCAACAGACCCAATCTCTGTGACTGGCAGATAAACTACTCAGGGGTTGATTGTGACCCAGAGGGAATATCCTGAAAGTACAAACTTCAGAGGGACCTGATGAGTGCTGAGTCTCAGGTACCCCACCCCCTATCCTGATCAAGCCATGGGACAAAGGGTGTGGCCAGAAAAAGACAAGGATAAACTCCAAAGAGATCAGTGGTGAGTCCGTGGCTGACCCGAACCCCCTCCTCCCTAGCAATTCTCTGAACATTAGACCCATACAGCTGGGTCACGACTGAGAGAGACAAACCCAAGTGGATTCTGGATGTCAGTCACAATAGGAGAATTCCATTCCAGGATTGGCATGGCTGGGTCACCCCCCAAGAGTACATACCTGGGGAAGAGACAATCCTGCTTCTCCCCACTGGAGGGGATCTCCCTGACCATAAGAATGTGGGAGGGGGAGGACTGCAGTCCCATCCACCTCCACTGTCCCTCCTCCTTCCCTGCTCCAGATACTGGGGAGAGAGTGAAAGATGTGGCAGCTCTGCAGGAGAGTGCAGACTAGAGAAACAAGTACAGGGCTTGCCACTGTCAGATGGCAGGTTTTCTTTTCTTTTTTTAAATTTTTAAAATTTTTTGCCTGTCTATTAGTTCATCTATTTTTAAAAATATTTTTCGCCGGACTCGGTGGCTCAGCCTGTAATCCTGCGCCTTTGGGAGGCTGAGGTGAGTGGATTGCCTGAGCCCGCAGGTTCGAGACCTGCCTGGGCAGCGAGACCTTATCTCTACAATAAATCAAAAATCAGCTGGGCGTGGTAGCACACGCCTGTAATTCTGGCTACTCAGAAGTCTGAGGTGGAAGGATCACCAGAGCCCAGTGGGTTGAGGCTGCGGTGGCCGGGAGCAGTCACTGCACTCCAGTCTGGGCGACGGAGTGAAACTCCAACTCAATATATATATATATATTTTTTTTCTTTTATGCATGAATTTGTATGTGAGAGCTTGATCTGCATTCCATCCCTTTTTTTCTTTCCTTTTTCTATTTCTTTCTTCTTTTGTTTTTAGTTTTCTGTTTATATGTATATGTGAATGATTGAGTGTTCATCTTCCAATATTTTTGTTGGTGTTTGTTTTTGCTTTTTTCTTCTTTTTTTATTTTTAGTTTTTAGCTTTAGGTGTGTGCCAATATGAATGTGAAGGCTCAATCTGAATTCCTCCCTCCCCCCAGACTTTCTGTTTTTCTTCTCCATTCATTTTGTGAAAGGCATGTGTGTGTGTGTGTGTGTATGTTTAGTTTTCCTGTTTTTTGTTTGTTTGTTTTTTGTGTTTCACTTTGCTGTTTTTCCAGTTTGTTTTGGGGTATGTTTATATGTCTGTGTGTGTGTGTTCAACTGTATTTTGCTTTGGTTTCTGCTTTTATTGTTCTGTGTTTTCTTTTTCTTTTTTTCTCTTCTTGTTTCCTTCTATTTTTCTCTGTGGTCCTCACCGTTGTCCCTGTATCTTGGACTCAGGTGGCAGAGACACGTACCCATTGCATCATCATATAGAGTGGTGATGGAGAGTGGGTCTCGGGGAACACATACCATAATCAGTGAACATTGTAATTTGCAAGTAGTTTATGAATCTCAGCTCCTCATCCCTTATTTGACTTTCAAAACTACAAGAGACAGCAAAGCTTCCCACCCAAGTCCTGTTTCAAAATAGAACAAATCCAGAGCCCAACTCAGGGAAGAATAGAGAACTGAACAAACAATAGAAGGAAAAGCTTCTCCCACTGACACTGAATAACAGAACTAAAGAGAAAAGCAAGAGATCTGCCACAAATGATATAAAACAAAAGGAAGACCACAGATAATTTCAAGTGTAACAAAGAGAAAACTCCTGAAAAATTGGACCTCAGAGCCCAAACAATGGAAGTCTTCATCGACTGGGATTAAGGGATGGACGGAAAGAGTGAATAAGACTCAAGAAAGACAAGATGCAGCACTGAAATAATTTGTAACAGAGATTTTGGCAATAAAAAATTTCATCCAGGAAATAAATAACAAGATGACAGGCATGGAAAGCAGAACTATTCTAGTCAAAGAAAGAATTTCAGAACTTGAAGACCAGAACATGGAATTAACATGATCTGTAAAAGACATAGAAAGGAGACTCAGAAAGAAAGACCGGAACCTACAAGAGATGTGCAATTATATCAAAAGGCAGAACATATGTCTGATTGGTATCCCAGAAGAAGAAAGGAAAATGGAGAACACCTTGAAGCAAGTATTCCAGGAGGTAATCCCAGAAAACTTTCCCCATGTCACCAGAGATGTGACCAGCCAACCATAAGAGATACAGACAACCCCCACAATACATCAAATGGGAAGACCAACCCCTAGACACATAGTAATTTGCCTACACAAGGTAGGCACAAAAGAAAAAATTCTAAAGGCAGCAAGAGAGAAAGGTCAGATTACCTACTGGGGAAAACCAATCAGAATAGCAGCAGATCTATTGGCACAAACACTACCAGCAAGAAGGGACTGGAGTCCAATATTCAAAGTGCTCAAAGATAAACAATTTCAACCAAGAATTTTCTATGCAGTCAAGTTCAGCTTTATCAGTGATGGAGAATTGAAATCCTTCCCAGACATCCAATCTTTAAGAGATTATGCAGCTTCCAGACCAGCTGTACAGGAGACACTTAAAAAGGTATTAAGCACGAAGAAGAAAAACAAATAATTACCACACCCTTCCCAAGAGAACAATAGAGTACAGAATCAACAGAGAATACATCATAACAACAAATTTGAAAACACACACATTCATCAACCCAAAAGCTAAAAGGAAACAGGCAAACAACAGTGAAAAAAACTTATAAGAACCTCATGAGAGGGACAAACAATCACATTTCAATAATCAGTTTGAATGTAATTGGACAAAATGCACCTCTGAAAAGACACAGAATGACAAACTGGATAAGAAACCATGACCCAATTATTTGCTGCATCCAGGAAATTCATCTCACCACAAGGGACACACACAGACTCAAAGTTTAAGGATGGAAAATGAGTTTCCAGGCAAATGGATTACAAAAAAAGTCGAGTCATAATTTTAATATCAGAAAAAACAATCTTTAAGATATCAAAAATTTAAAAGGGTAAAAGGGTACATAATGATAAAAGGCTAAATCCATCAACAAGAAATATCCATCCTAAACATATATGTACCCAACACAGGAGCACCAGCATTCATAAAACAACTACTAACTAAGTAAACTAAAGAAAGATGTTGACTCTAAAACTACTATAGCAGGGGACTTGAACACCCCAATAACAGCCCCAGGTAGATCATTGAGGCAAAAAATCAACAGAGAGAGAGATCCAGAACCTAAATGTGACACCTGATCAAATGGATCTATTAGATACTTACAGATTATTCCACCCAACAACCACAGAATATACATTTTACTCATCACCACATGGAACGTAGTCCAGGATCAATCACATCGTTGGCCATAAATCAAGCATAAACAAATTCCACAAGTTTGAAATCTTGCCATACACATTCTCAGACCACAGTGGAATTAAAATAAGTATCAACACCAACACAATTTCCCCAAGGCCCACAAAGACATGGACACAGCATGATGCTGAAATAACTACTAGGTCAACACTGAAAACAAAGCAGAAATTAAAAGATTCCTGGAAACAAATGAAAATGAAGAAACATCTTACCAAAAACCTCTGGGATGCCATGAAATCAGTTCTAAGAGGGGGATTTATATCTCTACAAGCACATATCAAGAAAATGGAAAGATCACAAGTTGAGAGCCTAACAAATCACCCAGCAACTTCATTCCCTGATATTTACTTACATAAGCTGAATGCTTATGACCACACAAAAACCTGCACATGAGTGTGTATGGAAGGTTTATTCATAATT